>JAOTRH010067830.1:0-18101 GCA_034768845.1 Heliamphora exappendiculata | reverse complement strand
TATATATATAGAGAGAGAGAGAGAGAGAGAGGAGGGAGGAGGAGGAGGAGAAGGGTGGTCGGCGGCGGAACGGGCGAGGGTGGCGACAGACGTGGACGACGGGCTTGAAGGCATGGACGGCTGAGATGAGTTTGATTGGTATGAAGGGCTTGGATTTGGTGTAAAGAGAAGATTGGTAGTGGGTCGTGGAGACAAAATTGAATTTCAACCTAAACTCACAGGGTTAGAAAGGTCCTTACAAATTGTTAGGGGCAAATTTGGAACATAAAATATACTTTTATGCGTAGCTCATCAATTTTCATCCATTATCTTAACGGTGAATAAACGGAAGGGGGCATCTGATACTGACAGTTAAAATAGAAGAGAGGACAGTGTAATTTCAGAGACTACGGGGGATATCCATGTAATAAGCTTAAATCTCAAGGAAGGTAAGTGTAATTATCTCTAACTAAAATTAATTTTGAAAAATAATTTTTTTTCAAATCACTAACATTTATAAAAATAGTTGAAATACTGTTTTTATTAATGAGTTTGAAACTCACACGCTGCTTCAAAACCAAACCTATATTACAGTTTTAAAAAGGTTGAAATGAGATTTACCTATTTTATATGAAAAATCAATAATTAACATTAATTTAAAAATATTATTTTTAAAACTTTTCTTTATCTTATTAAAAAACCCCTTTGCCTAGTCCAGCTCCACGTTGACCATCAACTATTCATCCAATTTGTCCATAAATGGTATTCATTGATGAGCGTTAGATGGATGACTGGATTTTTTTCCCATGGTATAGAATTCATTATTAGAATCATGTTTTAAGGTGGTGTTTGGTATTGCTGAAATTAGTAATTTATAGATTATAACTTGTAATATAAATTGTAAATATTTAGTAAAAATTATTACTGAGGGGAATCAAGTTCCGACTAGAGCCACGTAAGCACTCGCGAGGGCCGTACAGAGCAACAGTCCTTTTCGGTACGGCATATACCTCGGCATATCCATATTAGCTCGGGCAATAAGCCGAGCTATGCGATTGTATGTTAGAGCTTTGGAAACTTCAAGACATAAGGCCCGACCTCAGGGAGAGTTCGGCCCTGACCTCGAGGATATGGTGCTCGGCATCATTATGAGGAATGCTCGGCACTCATAGCCGAGCAAGACGGATTGTTTGAACCATAGGCCGAGCTAGATGGTTAATATTGAGGATCATGTCCCATGATACGCATATCAAAAAGTAACATGATGATAAAAGACTAGTTGTAAGTGGGCATATTCAGGGGCTAGAACATCCAATAGGAATGCTTAGCCCTAGCCCAAATTAAGCATGTAGTTTAGCCCAAGCTAGATCTGAATGCTGATGGATATCTTGACATAACGAAAGGCACTTGCAAAAAGATCTTGCAGAGATATCTAATGATGACACTGATAAGTCACTATCAGGATATTAATTGCTATGCATTGATCAGAGATATGAAGTACAACCCGATCTGCTCGGGTCGGATCAGACTCCACAACCGGGTCAGGTATATTTCTATCTATAAATAGCCAATAATCTCATAATAAAAGGTATGCTTTCTATTACTAAGTCAAAACTCTGTCAAAATACTCTCTCAAGTTCTTATTTCTCTCTAAAATCCCTTGCCTGACTTGATCATCGGAGGGTCCACTAGTATAAAGTCACTGGCGAGCATCTCTACCCCTTGCTTGTGTAGGCAAACACGCGGCGTTCATCCCTGACATCTCAGCCAGCTTGGACGGGACCAGTAGATCCCAATCCTTATCCTCTACAATTTGGCGCCGTCTGTGGGAAGTCCTATAACACCTCCATGACTAGTCGGGGAAACCACGATCATGAAGAACTGAGAGAGCTACGCACACCACATGCAGAAGCATCACATGCGACTCATCAAAGAAGAGGACACCCTGTGCCTTCAGAGTTTCACGTTGGTGGAGCAAGGGTCGATCAAAAAAGAGAACGGACCCAAGTAGGGGGTTCTCATGAGACAACACCTTTCGCAGGAAGCTATCCCCACGTTTCACGATGCAGCAAACACTGGAGAGGTACCAGGACGAGCTAAATAGGAGAGACCAGCAGCTGCTCAGGCTCCAACAAGAGCTCCACGAGATGAGGGCTCAAATGAACCGACGTTCGCCAGGAGCTCAGTCTGAATGTGAGGAGACCAACCGTGATTGGAGGAGAGACATTGCTCGGCCTTAGGCAAGTCGTAGCTCAATGAGGGACCCTCGACTTGATCGATGTGAAGAGGACCCTAAGAGGAGCCGTGTCTCAGGCTCTAAAAGGAAGAGACAGGAACAAACGTAGACCTCCAGTAATACCCACGAACCAGCCGAGCGCTGTCATGAGAAGCAACGGCAGGCTGGTCAAGAGCTCAGGCGTGCGGAGGAAAAAGAAGAACTCAAGCAATGGCTGAACCTTCAACTTGAGGGGAGGTTATAGCTACGCACGGGAAAATCAGCTCAGGACGTAGCTCGGAGGGGATTGGAGCAGATATCTACCTCCCAATTTACAAGGGAGGTGGATGGAGCGGATCCGCCTAGGAAGTTCCAGACCCCCAAGTTCAACTTGTATGATGGGAAAACTGATCATATGGGTCATATTCGGCACTTCAGACAGATGATGGCACTATGCAGCGGAAATGATGCTCTGATGTGCAGGATTTTCCCCTCTAGTTTGGGGGAGGTGGCCTTGCGCTGGTTCAACAAACTCCCAGCTGGGTCAGTGGGAAACTGGAGGCAGCTCATCGAGTTGTTCGCAGTAAGGTTCATTATGAACAGTTGGTAGCCCAGGGAAATTGACTCTCTACTCGGCTTAAGGAAGGCCGAGAATGAAAGCTTGAGGTCTTATGCTCGGCGTTACTGGGAAACCTTTAACCATATCGATGATTGCAACGAGCAGCTTACCTAGCCTCTTTCAAGCTTGGGTTGGAGAAAACCCATAAATTGAGGCACTCGCTGACCAAGAGGCCTGCTCTGGGCATGACCGAGTTGATGTTAAGAATCGAGCTGTACTCCAAAGTTGAGGAGGATATGGGTGGCGTGAGTAATGAAGCCCCTGCCCAGGAAACACAGAAGGGGGCCTGAACAGAGAAAAAGGAGAACAAGAAGGCCAAGAAGAAGCCTGATCGGGAAAAAGAGCGCCAGAGGCCCAACGAGGTTTATGAAGTGGCCAACACGGTATTTAAGGAGCCCGTTCACAAGCTCCTCAATCAGATTAAAGATAAACCGTGGTTCACCTGGCCATCGACGATGTTTACAGACGCCAGCAAGAGGGATGAGAAGAAACACTGTGCCTACCATAGAGAGCACGGGCACTTCAGAGACCGTTGCTGAACATTCAAGAGGTTCTTGGAGGAGTAGGTGAAAGCGAGAAACCTCGGGCAATACATCGACAAAGAAAAGACCCGGGCTGAGTAGCTTGCTAAAGCCGAACAAGATAGATGAGCAGATGAGCTCGTGGGAGTTGTTAAAGTTATACACGCTACCCTTAGGACGGAGATATCAAACGAGACGAGGGGTCAAAGCCGGAAGAGAGCATATTTCAAAGATATGCAAACCCAGCTCGAGCAAGGTTGTCTGGGAAAAAGAAAGTATTCGAGCAGTGAGTACTTGGTAGGAGATTTGACTTTCACAGATGTCGACCTAGAAGGGGTTGAACACCCTCACAATGGCGCGCTTGTTATAACCCTCTGAATAGGGAGGTATGATGTTAAGTGTATCTTGGTCGATCAAGGAAGCTCGGCGGAAGTAATGTACGCCAATCTCTTCTACAAGTTAGAGCTCGAGAAGGAGGATTTGCAGAAATGTCATACCTCGTTGGTCGGATCCAATGGTCACCTGTCCTACCAATGGGAAGAATCACACTGCCGGTCAGGGCAGGCTCTGAGCTTAAAAATATTGAGTTTCTGGTGGTAGATGTGCCGTCCCCCTACAATGCCATAATGGGGAGGACATGGCTTTATCAGCTCAAGGCCATCCCCTCTCCCGTCATCAAGTCATGAAATTCCCAATTGCCAGGGGTGTGAAATCCATTAGGAGAGATCAGGCAGCAGCCAGGCAATGTTTTATGGCTGCTATCTGAGGAAAAGATGGCTCGTCCAGCGATGAGAAAATGTGTGTGGTTAAAGTTCAAGATAGGTTGGTCCTTGATGACGCTGGGAGAGCACCAACAGAAAAGGTGGAAGGGCCACTGAAGAAAGTCATAATGAAAGAGGATGATCACAATCGTTTCTTCTTGCTCGGCTCCCATATGGCCGAGCAAGATGAGACCGACCTGATCAACTTCCTCAAGTCAAATGTGGAGGTATTCGCTTGGACTCCTTATGAGATGCCGGGCATTGATCCCGAGGTAATGCAGCATAAGTTGAATGTCAACCCTACACACAGCCCATTGTCTAGCGCAGGAGGAGGTCCTCCGCTCAACACGCAGAGGCCGTAGCAGAGAAAGTTGAAAAGTTGCTCGAGGTATGCGCAATAAGGGAGGTGTAGTATCCCCAAAGGCTGTCAAACACTGTGGTCATGAAGAAGAAGAATGGGAAGTGGAGGGTCTGTGTTGATTTTACTGACATAAATAAGGCTTGTCCTAAAGATTCTTCCCCACTTCCCAAGATTGATCAGTCAGTGGACTTGGCAGTCGGTCACGGAACTATGAGTTTCTTGAACGCGTATAGGGGCTACCACCAAATAGCTTTGAGCCTGGATGACCAAGAGAAGACTAGTTTTATCACCCCCAGAGGATTATATTGCTACAAGGTCATGCCATTTGGCTTGAAGAATGCTCGGGCAACCTATCAAAGCCCGGTGACCAAAATATTCCAACCCATGCTAGGTCAGAATATTGAGGTTTGCATAGATGACATGGTAGTGAAGATTGAACAAGAGCAAGATCATTTGGCCGACCTGAGCAGCGTGTTCAAAGTGCTGAAAACCTATAAACTGAGGCTCAATGCTTCAAAATATGCGTTTGGCGTATAATCGGACAAGTTCCTTGGGCACCTGGTCAGCAGTGGAGGGATTGAAGTAGACCCCGACCAGATAGCCGCATTTCAGAACATAAAACCCCCAAAAACTATAAGAGAGATACAACGACTGACCGAAATGGCAGCAGCACTAAACAGATTCATCAGCCGATCATTAGATAAGTGCCGTCATTTCTTTCAGTTGTTAAAAAAGGACAAAAATTTTGTCTCGGGGGAGGAGTGTGATCAGGCGCTCCAAAGTTTGAAGGAATACTTGATCTCGACTCCTCTTCTCTCCAAGCCCTTGTTAGTGGAGGCGCTATATATGTACCTTGCAGTGTCCGAACACGGGGCTAGCGCCGTCCTGCTCAGAATGAACGTTGCTGAGCAGCTCCCAATCTATTATGTCAGCCACACCTTTCTCGACGTCGAAACGAAATACATGCCCCTGAAAAAGCTAGCTTTAGCTTTAGTCATGACATCTCGAAATCTGGCCCAGTATTTCCAAGCACACAAAATCATTATTTTGATTGCACACCCGCTTAAAGCACTGTTACGCTGAGCTAAACTCTCTGGAAGAATTGGAAAATGGGGTGTAGAGCTCGGGGAATATGACATCCAACTCTGACCAAGGACAGCAATAAAGGGGCAGATCCTCGTAGATTTTATCGCTGAATTCTCCAGGCCGTGTTCTTTACTCAGCTCAGACCCAACCCCGCTCGAGTCCGAGCTAGGGGGAAGGAGGCAAGAAAGAAAGATGGAGGAGAAAATGGGACACCCAACGTCAAGACCCGGTCGACGGTACTACAAAAGTGGAGGTTGTTCACTGATGGCGCTTCAAGCCAGAAGGGCTCTGGAGTAGGGGTGGTCCTCATCTCCCCTGACGGATCAGTAATAGAGCACTCCATAAGGTTGGGATTTTCAACGTCCAATAATGAAGGAGGCAGGAAAGGAAGATGGAGGAGAAAATGGGGCATCCAACGTCAAGACCCGGTCAACGGTACTACAAAACTGGAGGTTATTCACTGATGGCGCTTCAAACCAGAAGGGCTCTAGAGTAGGGGTGGCCCTCATCTCCCCGACGGATCAGTAATAGAGCACTCCATAAGGCTAGGATTCCCAACGTCCAATAATGAAGCAGAATACGAAGCATTGGTTGCAGGACTCAGAAGTGCCGAGCTCTTGGGCATTAAAAAGTTGGAAGTTTTCTGCGACTCCCAGCTCATGGTGAATCAGATGTCTGGACAGTACAATGCGAGGGATGACAGGATGGCTGCTTACCTATCCAAAGCACTCGAGCTGGTCAAGGGCTTTGAAGAAGTACAGATCGAGCAAGTCAGCCGAGAAGGGAATTCCCACGCTGATGCCCTAGCTGCCCTTGCCTCAGCAACAGAGCTCGGGCTAAAGAGGATAGTGGAGGTACAGAAGCAAGAAACCTCGAGTATCGACACCACTGCTCGGCAGGTGTGTGCTATTGAAGAAGGCAAGGAGTCGAGCTGGATGGACCCCATCGTCAAATTTTTTGACAACGGCCAACTCCCATAGGACAAAAAGGAGTCACATAAGATCATACACAAGTTTGCACATTTTTTGCTATCTCCCAAAGGTCAATTGTACATGAGATCTTTCTCAAGGCCCTATCTACTATGTGTTCATCCGAACAAAGTTCAGGACTTCTTGTTCGAGCTTCACGAAGGAATATGTGGGGATCATGCGGGAGGAAGGTCTATGGTGCACCGAGCAATAAGCCATGGCTACTGGTGGCCCTATTTGCAGAAGTATGCTCAAGTGTATTCACAGAAGTGTGAGAGCTCCCTTGCACAGGCAACCAATTGAGGAACTCAGCCCGATCACCAGCCCATGACCTTTTGCTCAATGGGGACTGAATATTGTTAGGCCATTACCTAAGCCACCTGGCAATAAAAAGTTCCTAATTGTAGGTACATATTATTTCTCCAAGTGGGTGGAGGTTGAGCCCTTGGCCAACATCAGATATGTGGATGCGAATAAGTTTTTATGGAAGATCATCATCACCAGATTTGGCATTCCGCGTGCCATAGTTGCAGACAATGCAAAGCAATTTGACAGCAACTTATTCAAGACGCTCTGCTCAGGTCTGGGGATAAAGATTTACTTCTCAACACATTCGTTTCCCCAAAGCAATGGCCAAGCAGAGATCTCGAACAAAACACTTTTGTCAGGGCCGAAGAGGAGATTAGAGAAAGCCAAAAAAAAGTGGGCAGACGAACTCCCCATTGTGTTGTGGGCCTACCGAACAACTCCTAGGAGTTCTACTAGGGAGACGCCATTTGCCATGACCTATAGCTTAGAAGCAGTTATCCCATTTGAGGTCGGCATGCCTATCATCATAACGGAGGCTTTCGAATCCGGGGATAACTGCCTCAGCATTGCTCGGGACCTGGACCTAGCCGAGGAAAGGAGAGAGCAAGCCCTGGTCGAGGTGGCGGCCTACCACCAGCAGCTTGCAAAGTTTTACAATAGACGAGTCAACTAAAGGAGCTTCTAGGTCAGCGAGCTGGTTCTCATGAAGGTCCTCCTTAATATAAAGGACCCCCTTGAGGGCAAGCTAGGCCCGACCTGGGAGGATCCGTACAAAGTCACGTCAGTTGCAGGCACGGGAGCATATAGACTTGAAGATTTAGAGAGAAGGCCGATCCCGAGGCCGTGGAACGCACAGAATTTAAGAAAGTTTTATCATTGAAGTTTGAAATGTATATTTGTTCGGGATTATGAATGAACAGAGTTTTCCAACAGTTTGTGCCTGATTAAAGACATCGCAACAAAAGTTTTTGTGACTTCGAGTTACGCTTGTGCGCGAAAGTCCTAACTTGGCGAGGCAAAATAGTTCTAGTGACTTCGAGTCACACCTGGGCAAGAAAGTCCTAGCCTGGCTGGGCAAAAATGTGCCGGTAACTTCGAGTCACACCTGGGCAAGAAAGTCCTAGCCCGGCTAGGCAATAAATTTCCCCGAGTAACCCAAGCCAACCTTGGATCACTTGGTAATTTTGAAGATTTATGTATCAAGTTTCTATCCTTGAATGGCCTAAGTCAGCTAATGATACCGTTAAGCTCGGCTAAGCATCAAGACCCATCAATGGGCACAAGTCACCTAGCTCGGCTGTTTTTGTCCTGGTTTTTTCCTTGCTCGGCTGGAATTATCTGAGCTCGGTGAGCTGCACAACAAATCTACTAAGATCCCAACATGGTAATTTTGGGAGTTCTATATCTATGCCCGACAATACTGTTTAGTTCGGGGAAGATATATGTAATTGTATTACCCGACCTCATTTAGTAGTGTGGGGATGAGCTTCATATACTTGCATAAAAATTGAAAGCAAAGAAAATGCAAGTGCAAGAGCAATACAAGAAAAACAGTTGCAAGATATTGAACAAGAAATCAAAAGTTTTTACTCGAAAATTAAACTGTAATTTCATTCGTATAAAATGTGCAGTGCAATCAGTACGAGCTAACCTCACAGAAGGATACGAGGCAGTGCATCGTAAAGTTGGAAAGTATTAAGATAAAAAATGAAAGGAATAACAGCTAGACAGACTCTGTGGTATTGACTGGATGTGGTAGTTGATCTTCGACTGTTCCCTCCTTAGTGGCCTCTACCTGCGCAGGAACGGAAGTGTCTTCATCAATGCATCGAGTAGTTTCCCCTAGGGCTCCTTCGTCCTCCAGTGTAAGGTCAACAATGACGTTGGCAGTAGGGGCCCATCGCTCGGGCCACAAAGGCTCGTGCTCTTCAAATTCATTACTACCGCCCAAGTGTTCGGATACTTGCTCAGGAGGAGGAAGAGGCAGCTCGGATTCAGATTGTTCAGGAGGTAGAGGAGGAAGTCCGACCGTTGTGATCGGGTCAGCTTCAACTATTGGGCCTGGAGGGATTGCGTCCCCTATCAAATGAGCGAGCTGGTTGGGAAAGGGTACAGAGGGCTGAATCCTGGGTATCACCCTATGCAGCTCGGATTCAGGGCCGACCTTTGCTGCGGTAAGAGCAGCATCCCACCCCATCTTGAAAATGGAGTTCTGCGTGCTCATTACCTGGGTAACATACACGTCCCTGGCCTTCTCGTACCCCTAATTATATCGCTCATTGGAGACTCGGGCATTTGCGGACTTCAGGTCGACATTTTCTTGTTTGAGAGCGGCCTTAGCCATGGAAGACGTCTCCAGTCGGCCGAGCACTGAGCCAAGGTTGGCCTCTTGTTCTTTGACTGAGTCTAAAGTCTTGGTAGCTCGGACTTCAACCTCATCCTTTGCCGTACAAGCCTCGCCGACTAATGCTTGAAGGACCTTCACGTCCTCTTTGAGGTTGAGGACTTCAATGTGCAGGAGATCGTGTTTCTCCTGCAGCTGGCTGCAACGGTCGGCAGCCTCTATGCCCATCTAAAGGCCTTGCACGGCGAAAGAAGTCACCAAAGGATCAATATAACAGTCAAAATATATGTAGATAAATGAAAGAATAGCTCAGATTTAAATCCTTACCACGATCAGAAGTTGTGCGGCCTGCTTGCACATCGCATTGCTGGGAAGGGCCTCATACGAAGCCTTGACTTTTGGAAGACAAAGGCTCTTCGACAATGCCCACACCACGTGGTGGCTCTACTGCACGGAGCCTTGAGCAGTAAGAGGATTACCACGGTGAGCGGGGGCGAAGGTAAGAGGTACCTCGAACGGTTGCTCGAAGGGTAGCCCACGTCCCTCATACCAGCTTGGTACAGGCGGCGCGAGCGTTTCGATCCTTCGCCTGATTTCCCAATCGGCCACCTCGAAAGCTGTTAGCTTCTTCTTGGCGGCTCGAGCAGGTGTAGGAGCTGGAGCCCGAGGTGCTGCGGGGGCACTTATGGCCGGCGCCATTGGTTGAGAAGATGTTGCCCCGACTAAGCGGGTAGGAGTGGCCAGCTCGGGAACTCCTCCAAGCAAGTCAAACAGGTTCCTCTACAACATCTCTATTGCCTCGAGGACTGCACAGCTTATGAAACTCGATGAAGGCCTACTGCTTATTGCCCTAGAGGTCGAGGATTCTATGCTCTACCCTCCCTTTGCTACACCCCCTTCAACGGGCTCTAAGCGGTGTTCGAGTTCCTCCGGTCGTGTGGGCACGCCATTAAAAAGTCTTTTGAAGGAACGTACCTCCTTGTCCCAATTGAGTACACGTCGAAGGTGATCAAGGTTAACACACGCCCGTCTCTTCGGTCTTTCTTGTCCCTGATGGCGGTGGTGTTGCAATAGGCACCTGAAAAATTCAAGACGTTAGACCTCGGGATACATTAAGAAATGAAATACAGTCCATAATACACGGGGGAGCTCGGCTACCTGGAGATCCATCTCTCGTGGGGTAAAGCCGAACACGTTGATCGTGGACGCCAGGGTCGAGCTGCTAGTTGCCCTCGACCACTACAAAATCTTCTAAATCTCCCTTGTGGGAGTTCTTTAGTTCGAGCACTATTTGACGGCCTTCCTTAGCCTTGAGATAATACCTGTTCTAGCCATTGGATGTCTTGAAAATGGAATAGAAGTACTGAATCTCTCGAATACCGAGATCGATGCCCATGTACCGATTCAATAGCGCTACCCCTATCAATATGGAAAAGACATTTGGGGTAAGCTGCGCCGGGCACATACGATAAAAAGCCAAAGCCTCCCTCACGATGCTCGAGAGGGAAAACTCCAGCCTGGACTCCAAGAGAGCCACAAGGGGGAAAACAACAACCTTAGACTCTTCAGTAGTCCAGGTCTCTTTATCGGTGGCCAGGCGAATTGAAACATCGTCCGGGACCGACCTAGCTCGATGGAGCTCGGCCAAAGCCTCGGGCGTGTCAATATAGCGAGCAAGACACCCTATTGTCTAAAAAAAAGTGAAAGTGTTTTTAGATATATGCACATATGTATGATTACAGGTACTTCCCCAATAACACCACCACCACCAGGGGTGGCGGCGGCAGCGCCAGGGCGTTTGGAGGCATAGACCAGGAAGCCTAGCCTCCACTACAACGGCGTTAGTCGCGTTTAATTTTTGCAGATTCGTAGAAGAAATGAAAACGAGATAAATAGGACGCTTACTTGAAAGAAGAAGTCTCTAGGAGGCTCGAAGGTCGCCGGAGAAGAGGAAAGAGCATTCACCGGAGTTGCGGGAGGTACTTGCCAAAAATCACCTACGTGCCGGGAGAGAAAATAGTTTGTAAAAGAGGGGAGAAGGGAATACCCTCCCCCTTTTATAACCTCTCATGCATTTTCAAACGAAGCACTAAAGGGCGCCATTTATGACGTGTGCACTAACGCGCGCCGTATGCATTCAATGCGCACTAAACATAAACGACGCACGCACTCGAGCAACTCCAGTCTGGACAGATCAAGATGGTCGACCTCGCAGCGAGGATGCTCATATCAATGGGCCGAGCACTATTCCTCGTTGGATTAATAATTTCGAGCAGAATTTTTGATCAGGTCGAAATATCCGAGCAATTCGCCATAATTAAGCCAAATGATTGACATTTATAGGAAACGACGGCAGGCATTCCCTTGACGTTTCTGTACCCAAGGTACAATTAGCACCGTACGCATTCAATGCACGTAATAAATGCGCTGCAGAACCGATGGGGCGCTGCCACGTGGCAGAAATGACCGTTGGCATGTGAGGAGGCTAAGGGGCAGTACGTTAACGAAGCTTGTTTGACAAGCCTCCCGATCAAATGGCGCAATGACAAGTCGAGCATGAACATCACATCATCTTCCAACTGTTCAAGTTTTCGAACAACAGCAAAATGATGGGGGCAATTGAGGGGGATCAAGTTCCGACCAGAGCTACGTAAGCACTCATGAGGGTCGTACAGAGCAACAGTCCTTCTCGGTACGGCACATACCTCGGCATATCCACATTAGCTCTAGCAATAAGCCGAGCTATGCGGTTGTATGTCAGAGCTCTGGAAACTTCAAGACGTAAGGCCCGACCTCAGGGAGAGTTCGGCCCCAACCCTGAGGATATGGTGCTCGGAATCATTATGAGGAATGCTCGGCACTCATAGCCGAGCAAGACGAATTGTCTGAACCCTGGGCCGAGCTAGATGGTTAATATTGAGGATCATGTCCCACGATACGCATATCAAAAAAGTAACACGATGATGAAAGACCAGTTGTAAGTGGGCATATTCAGGGGCTAGGGCTTACCCCTAGCCCAAATTAGGCCTGTAGTTTAACTCAAACTAGATCTGAATGCTGATGGATATATTGACATGACAAAAGGTACTTGCAAAAAGATCTTGTAGAGATATCTAATGATGACACTGATAAGTCACCATCAGGATATTAATTGCTATGTATTGATCAGAGAGAGAAAGTACAATCCGACCTGCTCGGGTCGGGTTGGACTCCACAAGCGGGTCAAGTATATTTATAACTATAAATAGCCAACAATCTCATAATGAAAGGTATGCTCTCTATTACTAAGCCAAAATTCTGTCAAAATACTCTCTCAAGTTCTTTTTTTTCTCTAAAACCCCTTGCCTGACTTGATCAACGGAGGGTCCACCGATATAAAGCCACCGGCAGGCATCTCACCCCTTAGTTGTCCAGGCAAACGCGTAGCGTTCATCTCTGACATCTCAGCCAGTTTAGATAGGACCAGTAGATCCAAATTCTTATCATTTACAATAACTTATAACTAAAATAAAAAATAAAAAATAATAAATAAAAACTACTAACAGTAGTTTTGCCAAATAACTCCATAAATTCTTTTGAAACTATTTTTTAATAAGTACTCAAGATAGTTGGGGAAGTGGGTTCCCCTTGTGGATTCGCATCAATGATTCGAATTATCTATTTTATAGAATTTGTTTACAAAATTATTTATATAAAAAATTAAATTAATTAAATATCTATATTTTTTAAATAAGTCACATTAGTCTTAAAAAAATAACGACGACAGATTGTTTTTTAAGCCAGTGCACGCCATGCATTATTTAATGGAAAAAAATATAATTTCATCAAGAGCTTAATGATGTGTAATTAACTTCATATTTTGTATAAATAACCTAATTGACTAACCATGTAAAATCAACAATTTAGATTATTGACAAGGCTTTAAAGTGGGACCTACTAGCCCTCTATTCCATAGTGCAATTGCCAATTAGGAAATAAGGATACCCAAGTTTTTGTTTTGTTTTTTTTTTTTTTATAAATTTTTTGATAAGAAGGATACCCAAGTCAGGAAGACCTAATTACTGACAATCCCATTCCTTTCAATATTAAAGCATTTTTTTTATAATTAATCAGCAAATTTTATTATGGTATGAAAATACTCTTATGTAATATTTTTTATAATTAATCACCAAATTTTATCATGGTATGAAAGATACACTTATGTAATAATTAAAATGGACTCCTGTATTCGATATATGATCTGGGTTGGGATTATAAAGTTAAGTTTAGAATTTTATATTATGTTCATTTTGTTAAAATAAAGAAATTAAAATGTGCTTTTAAAACAGCTCGTTTGGCAATCGATTTTAAGTCGAGATTTTTAGCTTAAAAAAATTTTAAGTCAAAAAGGCAAAATAGTTCGTTTGGTTGGGACATAGGTGGCTTTTAATCCAAAAGTTTAGAGTGATTTTAAGCCAAATGACAAAAAAATTTATTTAAAGTTATTATAATTTTTTAAAATTTATTTTTAAATAATTTTATATTCAATATGAATCTAGTTTGATAGATTTTGACGAGTAAATTTTAAAAATATAATTTTTATAAAAAATAGATGTGTGTAATAAAAATTATGATATTTTAAAAATATATAAAAAAATTATATAACAAGCAAAAAAGCTAAAAGCCTTTAAGTTGGAAAATGAGACTTTTTAACTTTTAAAATTTTTAAGCAGAAAGGCAAATTAAAACGAGCTTTTAAAGTAGCTCGTTTGGCAACCGGCTTTAAATCGGGCTTTTTGGCTTAAAGCCACTTTAAGCTAAAAAGGTAAAAAATTTGTTTGGTTGGGATATGGGTGACTTTTAAGCCAAAGACTTAAAGTGACTTTAAGCAAAAAGACAAAATTTTTTACTTAATGTTGTTATAATTTTTAAAATTTATTTTAAAATAATCTTATATTCAATATAGATCTTGTTTGATAAATCTTGATGAGTAAATTTAAAAAATATATTTTTTATAAAAAATAAATGTATATAATAAAAGTTATAATAATTTTTAAATATATATATATATATATATATATAACAAAAAGGCTAAAAACTTTTGCGTTGAAAAACATAATCTTTTAACTTTATAAATTTTTAAGTAAAAAATAAATAAAAAATCAACTTAAACCCAATTGACAAACGAGGGCTTAACCCCTACAAAAAGTCACTTTTACATTATACTATTCTTGGCCCAAAATAAATATTATCCACATTTATTGCATAATGTTAGTATTTTGAACATGGGCCAGATCATGATATTAATATAGGGCCCGTTTGTTTAGAGGATATCAAAGTGAAGTGGAGATAAAATCCAATGGAGCTCATAAATTCGCCATTCTTAAACTAAAATAACTGGAGATTTAATTTCCACTAGTGTCTTATCCTCGAATTATTTATAACAAGGGAGACAGTTATTGGCCCTGTTTGGGCAGACATTGGTTTATTGGTTTATTCATGCTTATTTTAGTTTAAACATCATAGAATTTGGCTTATTGGCTTATTTTTACTTATTTTTGTTTTTTTTGAATTTTTTTTTAAATTTTGATCAATAAATTTTATTTTTTTTTACTCGTCTCAATAAGAGTAATTTAAAAAGTATAATAATTTAATTAAATAATAAATTTTTTTTCTAAAAATAAAAATCTATAAAATCAAAAAATTAATAAGCTAAATTCACCCTTTTAAAGTTATTTAAAACCTACACATAAAAACATTCCGCTACATATTAGTCAAGGTGGACGGTGGGTTTGTCTCCGATAATGGATAATGAAATTGATCATTTAAAAATTAGTTGAGGTGGCCGTAAATTAATTTAAATATCTTTTATATATATATATATATATTAAAAAGGAGAATAAATTTTGTGGAAAGAAAAAGCGTTGAAAATGGCTTTCAGACCCTTTGTTGATCTCTTCTCTTGTTTTCATTTACAATTGAAAGTCTAACATAAAAATTTGAAACTTTTCTCTCTTTCTTTTTGATTTAAATGTTGAGGGGATTATACACTTGATCTTTATCATACACTGTGGATAGAACATTGTTTGGGTGAATATATACTTATTCATGCAATAATTATTTTTATTAAATAATTAATATAATTAAATTATTAGTATTTGTACTATTATAAATTGGGTTAGTAGTGTAGTATTTTTTTTTACCAAATAGTGTTTGATTGATAGTAAGATAATGTAAAATTAAATAGTACATTATTGAGTTTGATGTAATTTTATTGAAATTATTATAAAATTCCAAAAAAGTAGACAAAAATTTTGACTCCTAAATCAAGTTGAGTGTGGGAATACTATAGTCACAAAATGGGGCCTATAATAATTAGGAGAGTTTTAGAGTACCTAATCCAATCCCCCTCCTAGGGGATTTGGAATTGATGAAATTATTAATTTATAGATTGTAATTTCTAATAAAAATTGTGAATGCTTAGTAATGATTATAATTTATAATTGAAATAGAAAAAAAATAGTTAAAATCTGTAGCAGAAATTATAAGTATTTAAAAAAATTGTACCTTATAACTAAAATTAATAGTAAAAAGTTAAAAGTTAGGCCAAGAAACTTGACCAAACCCCTTAATTTGGCAAACCAAACAATAAATTATATGAGATTATTTTTGTCCAATTTTACCCTTCTTATCGCTCAAATAAACAGATATAAATGAGTTAGTTTGGTGCCTTTGGGCTAAAGGCTTCGGTGCCTTTGAGTGTTGCCTGATTTCATGGTTTATGTTGGTTGGGCTAAGGTTCCGAAACCATCCATGTCCGACCCATATGGCCATGGTTAATTCATGGCTTTGGGATGTTTTAAAAGTTACAACTTTTTATACATTTTATTTTATTTTTTTGAAAAAAATTAAAAAAAATTTTGTTTCAAATTACTAGAATTTGAACACCAATTCCCAAATAAGAACAGAAGCACACAACCTTGTACACACCAAAGAAAAAATCGCACAAAGATTTACGTGATTCAGCACAATCTGTCTATATCAACGAGTGTAAGAGATAATTTATTATATTCAACTATAGAGTGTACAATTCTGAAATAAAAAATAATTCAAAATTCGACACCCACAACTCGAGACATAAAACAAATCCTGTTTTTCTGCTTAATATTTACTTCCATGCCTCTGATATTCTTCTATCTCTCCCTGTATTTTTACTTAATTTGATTCAACTCTTCTTTCAATAAGTAGAATAATAAGGTACATATTTATAGGCAAAGCATAAAATCATAGCCGAATCCTAATTATATAAATCTGCATAATACAAAACATGTAGCCAAGACAAATAATAGGATTTTTTTGATTATTAAGATTTTTTTTTTAATCGAAAAAGGTTAGGATATGCATTGCAAATTCAACACAAAGTTGAACAATAAAGTCGATACAAGACAATTTTTCAAAAGAAGTGAGAAACGCTTTCACACAGAGATGACAACCCCATACAAAAGGAACCAAACCTCCACGCATTAAGACATTACTACAACACAGTAAGAATTATTTGAAAAACAAAAGATATATAAAAGATTATGTTTGGGGTGGTTTTTAATTTTTTTTACTTTTTGCCAGATTGTTTAATATGCCCCTCACTTTTTCTTTTAAACTACAGTATTTGGAATGATTTTTTGGCTTTTTTAATTTCTAAAAAAATTAACTTTTTATTGAGGATATTATTGTTATCTTTAACAATATTAAAAGTTGACTTTAAAGAAAATAAATAAAAAAACTCAACTTTTAAGAAAGTCCAAACAAGTTCTTTGTGTTGATTGCATGATCCGTAACCTTATTTGTATATATATATATATATATTATAAATCGAACTGTTAATATTCCTGCAGCATTTGTTGATTAGGTCATTCATGTAAAAGGTTTGATTGAGCATACACTAATAGCCAGTGATTAAAACACAATATTGTCTACAAAAATGAATAGAAAATTAATATAAATTTTTTTGAAAGTTATACATTGATGTCCAACTAATCTTGTTTGTTTTTTTTACATATCCTAATTAGCTCCACAGATATGACAAAATGAACAACTTAAATCATAAAAAGATATAACAACCGAACTCTCATAAAAAAAAAATCGTGACAATACCAATCGTATTTTACCTGAGATAAACTTCTTTACGGAGATTTTGCATCGACAAATATATTTATGAAAAACCAAATAATTTTTAACGTATAAAGTGCTGTGCTCATTGAGTGGTTCTAATAAGTGAAAAAACTTTCGCACTTAAAAGGATCTTTTGAACGTCTCAATTTGGCTCCAGAATTTAATTCAAAAAAATTATGTTAGAGATTATTTGTAATGTTTAAAAAATTTGATTTTTAAAAAATTTAGTCTTTTTAGAAAAAAAAAAAAAGATGATTTTGAATAACTTCTTATTTTTTCTTTTTCGTTTTTTATTAAAATATTTAATATATTTGTATTTTTTACTTTTAACTTTTAGTGTTTAGGATATTTGTACGACTTGACGATATTATAGTAATTTAGTTTAAAAGAAGTTGTAGAGTTTCTGTAGTGAATTGGCATTTTTTGTGAAAAAAAGAGTAAAAAAATTAGTTGGTTTTTCTTGAATATCAAACAGTATAGTTTAAAAGCTGACTATTTTGTAAAGAAAATAAAATTTTAAGGTATTGCAAGCAGGGATTTAGTCACTCTCTCCAACAGTGCACCCAGAGAAAAAATTAAATTATTAATTGAAAAAAAGAAAAGAAAAGAGAATTGGGGGAGGGGGAGAAATGTCTGCAATAGAGTTCTAACTCTTTTTGATGATTTGGAGGCTCTATAGAGAGAGTAACACATTTTTTATAATTAAGAAAAAATGGATTCACTTGAAAAGTTCAAAAGCACGTGTGCTTAGTGAAACGCCACTTTTTTTGTGGGGGGGGGTGGGGAGGGT
>JAOTRH010067819.1:0-18103 GCA_034768845.1 Heliamphora exappendiculata | reverse complement strand
AATTTCAACGAAAATTTTAACAGTTGGGTGCAATTGATGTTAAAAATTAAATTTCAGGGGAGGTTAGTGTAATTTCAGGGATCACGAGAGAGCTCCCTGTAATAAACTTAAACCTCATGGGAGGTAAGTGTAATTATCCCTAAAAGATATCATTTTTATTCTTTTAAATCTTTCAAAAGAGATTGCCAAATATTTCTAGACATCTTTTGTCTGCAAAAGTTTCAAAAAATTCTCACGCCGGACAACGCGTGATGCAAAGGTCCAAAATTGCCATAGTTTTCCCAATTCTCCATTATGATGACCCCTTTATTTCCGCTTTCAACGCGTGCCAAGATTTTCAAAAGATGATTCCTATTGTTTTGAAAGTGCCATCATGACATCCGCCAAAGTCCAATAGATGAACAGTAAAGATGCTCAAATAGTGCTTCTGTAGCACATCGGATCCTCTACAGTATCCAACAAATTACTATTCCATGAATAGTAAAAGTTTGTAAAAGTCAAAAGTAAATAGTAATGTACTCATTTCAAAATTTCCTATTCATTTTTGCTTTTTAATTTTGTTTGAAGTCCGGTAGACTCGTGGTGTGCTGAGAGGGTTTGTCTCTCAGACTAACTTAGAGTTATCTTTCCTTTCTTCTTCAATCTTTCCCTCCTATAAAAATTTCTCCTATCATTCAACTTTGTATCCAGATTCCAACTCTGTGTAAGTTTTCTTATATTATCAATAAAATCTTGTGTTATATTCTGTTTATTTGTGTGATATCTAGATGAACTTTCACCGGATGGTATCTTTGAAAAATTCTAGCCATTAATATGTAAATAGAAATAGTAATAACAGTCAATAATATGGTGCGTCTTTGGCCATACGGAAAAAAATTGAGGCTTACGACCACTGTTTCGAAGTCATGTTGTCAATGGTTTCACTAATTACAACGAGAAATTCACTACAACTATAAACATATAGATGACTGTGATACAACTGTATCCAAATTCCAACTCTGTGTAAGTTTTCTTATATTATCAATAAAATCTTGTGTGTTCTATTCTGTTTATTTGTGTGAGATCTATATGAACTTTCACCAGAGAGTATATTTGAGAATGATCTGATAATCCTAGCCATTAATATGTAAATAGAGACAGTAATAACAGTCAATAATATGGTGCGTCCTTGGCCTTACAGAAAAAAATGGAGGCTTAGGACCACTGCTCTGAAGTCATGTCGTCAATGATTCCACCAATTACGACGAGAAATTCACTGCAACTATAAACGCATAGATGGCTCTGATACCAATACCATACCCAGATATACTTTGGATCTTGTTAATCGTTAATTACACACAAATAAATAGAATAGAACACACAAGATTTTATTAATAATATAAGAAAACTTGCACAGAGTTGGAATTTGGATACAGAGTTGGAAGATGATAGGAGAAATTTTTACAGGAGGGAAAGATTGAAGAAGAAAGGAAAGAGAACTTTAAGGCAAGTCTGAGAGACAAGCCTTCTTAGTTAGCTCCTATATATACACACCACGAGGCTACCGGACTTCAAACAAAATTAAAAAGCAAAAATGAATAGGAAAATTTGAAATGAGTATATTACTGTTTATTTTTGACTTTTACAAACATTTACTATTTATGGAATAGTAATTTGTCGGATACTGTAGAGGATCCGATGTGCTACAGAAGCACTATTTGAGCATCTTTACTGTTCATCTATTGGACTTTGGTGGATGTCATGATAGCACTTTGGAAACAATAGGAATCATCTTTGGAAAATCTTGGCACGCGTTGAAAGCGGAAATAAAGGGGTCATCATAATGGAGGACTGGGAAAACTTGGGCAATTTTGGACCTTTGCATCACTCGTTGTCCGGCGTGAGAATCTTTTGAAACTTTTGCAGACAAGAGATGTCTGGGAATATTTGGCAATCTCTTTTGAAATATTTAACAGAATAAAAATGATGTCTTTTAAGATAATTTTGAACATGCTTCTGATGTTATAATGAAGCAGAATCAAAATCAATCCCAAAACAATCATCTTCATTGTCTGGGGCAAAATCATCTTTAGGGTCTTCACCTAGAAGATCCTCTTGAGCAATTTGAGAGAATAATTCTTTTTGAATTGCTTTATACAAGGCATCTTTGGAATTTTTAAGAAAGGGATTGCGATAAAAAATTTGTGAACGAATACTGGTAATATCAAAATTTGAGATGTCAAATGATGAAGAAGTTGATTTAGGGGAGGATGAAGATGCAGGTTTAGCAGCATAGGAGGCTTTACGAGTTTTAAATGATTTATTCTTTTGAGTAATTTTTGCCAAATAAGAATTCTTAAGAGTATCAAGATAATATTTTTTGGGAATTTTCAATTTATTCCATCAGCGAGAAGCAAATTCGCGGGAGAGATAAGGAATTAGATTTTCAACACTGAATGTGAACTTCCATTGGAGCAACTAAGGAATGGAGAAATCTGCATAAAAATGAAGAAGTGGGGGATTTAAAGAATTTGCATATTTAATATAATACTCATGAGATTCTTTTAACAAAGATGGAAGGATGTCTGGATATGGACCAAATTGTTGCGCCACCAAATGTAAATCCAATAAGGAAGTGGAGATTCAAAATTGTTACAAAATTTTACAAACCATGAGTGCTTCATGGCATCATTTTGGAAATAAAAGAGATTATGAAAAGCTTTCTGATAATCATAAAAATTATAAGTTTTAGATCTGATGGTGTCATTTTTAGAAGTTTTATTGAAATTATCGCCTCGACCCCATTCATGTTTTGAAATAATTTTTTGAATCACACATTTAGAAGAACTAACGGTTTTTCCGTTGTTATTACTATTGTGTTGAATTTTTACAGAACCAGTTTCTAATAAAATTGTTTCGAAGAACAGGTGATTGGGGAACCAGTTTATGATATATAGAACTGTTTGGGTGGAAGATATCTTCCAATTAATTGGGCTATTGCCACGGGCTTCTCTTGATCACTCTTTGATAGAATCACTTTATAATTCTCTTCTTCAAGAGGGATGATGGGGAAAAGGGTTTCATTCGGAATATATGGCTGTGCCTTTAAGATCTTCTGAAAGGGGGTATTACCTTTCATAGATTGTGTGCGTGTAGGGTTTCAGGAAAAATCACTCATAATACCTTTATCTTCAGACATCACAAAGATGGATGGATTGTTAGATCCCTGTAAGAATTCTCAAGTTAAAAAATCAAGTAGAGAATTTGATTTTCCTTTAATAAATTCAATATCAAAACCAAATATAGATAGAATTGCTTGCCAACGAGCAAATATTTGTTTTGAAATAATATTTTTGACATCCTTTTGTAAAATATCTTTTGCAGCTTTACAATCAATTTTTAATAAAAATTTTTAATTTAATAAATCACTTTCAAATTTAGTGATACACAAAACAATTGATAATATATATTTTTTAAATTGTGGAATAATTACTTTGAGTTGGTTTCTATACACTTGTATATCTAATTAATTGTTTTTTACCTTGATATTTTTGTTTTAATATACCGCCATATCTAATATCAGAGGCGTCGGTTTCAACTATTGTAAAAGCATTGGGAATAGGTAAACATAAGCATGGAAGTTGTTTGGCGTGTTGTTTAATTTTTTGGACTGCTTTTGTGTGTTGTATTGTCCAAGGTTTTGGATTCTTTTTTAACCTTTGATATAATAATTTTGTATTTTTATGCATATTTTGATAAAATTCTTTAATGTAATTTAAACTATCTAAGAATCTTTGTAGTTGAGTTATATTTAAAATTTCATCTGAAAATTTATCTGCAAATTTTATAGATCGATCGATTGGGATTATTGTATCTTGATAAATATTATGACCAAGAAATCTTATTTTGGTATTGGTATCAAACCCATCTATGCGTTTATAGTTGCAGTGAATTTCTCGTCGTAATTGGTGGAACAATTGACGGCATGACTTCGGAGCAGTGGTTGTAAGCTTTCATTTTTGTTTGTAAGGTCAAGGACACACCATATTATTGGCTATTATTACTGTTTCTATTTACATATTAATGGTTAGGGATTATCAGATCATTCTCAAATACTCTATAGTGAAGGTTCATCTAGATCTCCACAAATAGTTAATCAAAGTGAAATTGATGTTGAAAATATGGAAATTTTTTTTTACTAATTGGTCTATGTCTAAAAGGAATATTAATGAACTTTATGATAAAAAATTTGAATTAAAACAAAGTTATAAAAAAAACTGTTGAACAAATTTTTACCTGCTACAAATCAGTATGAAACTTTTCAATTATTAGACCCTACTCTTATTAAAAAATTTCAGCAAAAAGAATTTAATTTTTTACATTTAGGATTAGTTCAAATAGGAATAAAACCTATGACTTGTTTAAATTTAAATAAATTTGTTATATGTTCATTAGTAGATTTAAGTCATAATTCTTATTCTGATGTATTATTAGGAACAATTAAAACCAGTATTGTACATGGTTCCGTATATTTTGAATGCTTTCTTAATTTTGAGGTATAACTTCATGATCCTACAATCTTAAAAACATTAACATTAGAAGTACAAACAAAAAGAAACAATATGGATGCTTTACTTGATTGTGTGTTGGAAAATAAGGGTTGGTAGCTGTGTCTTGGTATAATTTAATTTAGTGTTTGTAATTTATTATTATGATTAATGTTATTATTAATTTTATTTATTTAGATACTTGTTTATAATTTTTATTGTTATTAATAATAGGGTAAATTACACTGATCTCTCTTGAGATTTTTGACAAAAATAGAAACATTCTTTATGGTTTCTGAAATAGCACTGATATCCCCTGTCAGTGAAAATAGCAAACTCCGTCTAATTTTTTTTTATTAAAAGACAAATTCCCTTGTTACTATCTTTTACCTCTAGAACATATAGAACATATACATACGAAATATACATATATATGCATTGATATTAATTCTGTGGTTGGACAGTGCGTCAACAGTGGCTGGTCCGGCGGTGGTTGGATGCTCCGTTGATGGTGGCTGGTCGGCAGACAGGCGATGGCTGGTTGGACGGTGCTTCCACGCTCTTTTCCTTCGCGAACGCTAAGGAGCGAAAAACAAACAGCAAACAGTGGGCGAATTCGTTGAGCTTGGAGAAGAAGGATAGTGAGGGAAAAATAGGAGGGAAAATTTGGTTCCCTATTCTCTCTCCTCTCTTAAGTGAACAAAACTCTGAGATGAAATTGGGTTTTGAATTCACAAAACTTAGATGAAATTGGGGGTTGAATTCATAACACAACTCATAGATGAAATTTGGGAAAAATAGGAGGGAAAATTTGGTTCCCTGTTCTTCTCTCTCTCTCTCTTAAACCACTCCAATGGCTTCGCAATTTGCCAAATTGAATACCGTTCTAGATTTGGATTTATGTTTTGATCGAGCGTCAATGCGTGTATAACTTGAAACAAATGGGTGTTCTCCACATATATATATATATATCCAACCAGTCCTCTATGTGGAAGACGAGTCGAACGGCGGCCCCATCGGCAATTGGCGATCTCAACCACGTAGCCCACGTTCAGGCCCAACTCGAGAACGTTCTCGACGCCCACCACTGCGACGGCGAGAGGAGCGTCAGGGTAACCGCCCCCGCCATCGGCCTCACCCACACCGAACGGCTCCTCCACCAACTGATGTCCGCCGTCAACGACTACGAGGAATGCTGTAGCACCAACGGTGGCGGCCCCATCGGCGAACGACGCCTTAGTGATCGTTGGTGTGGCTTATTATGAGAGGTTTTAAGGGCAAAATGGGAAAATAAAAAAAGAATTAGACATAATCAATTCTTTTATGTTATTTCTTTTATGTTATTTCAGTGACGGAAAGAAAACGGAGGGGAGTTGTGTATATTGTCAGATAAAGTAGGGGAGGTCAGTGCCATTTTAAAAAACAGAGGGGGTGTTTCTATTTTTGTCAGAAACTTTAGGGGAGGTCAATGTAATTTACCACTATTTATTATAATTATTTTAGTTCTTCTGTTTTTCGGGTTGGGAGGTCACTTCCATGCTTTAGGGTTTCGGCTCTAGGTTCAGGCTCCATGTTAGTTCGTTAAGTTTTTAATTATGTGGCAATTCTAATTAAATTAATTGTTTTATCGTCGCTAATAAGGTACTTAAAAGTTCGGTCCTTACAATCTAACTCCCTTAAAATAAATTTCGTATCGTACCTTCGTTCGTGAAAAGCTGTGGGTAGTTTCCTCGCATAGCATCTTCTCGCTCCCAGGTTGATTCTTTGACGACTCGGTGTCACCATAGCACGCGTACGAGCGGGATAGTCTTTCCTCCGAGCACCTTGTCGCCGCAGTCAAGAATCTTCACCGGTCTCTTCGTAGGTTGCAACCTCATCGATCTGGATTTCTTCCCAATTAAGGGTGTGGGTAGGGTCTGGCTCATTTTTCTACAGCATCGAAACATGAAGCACGTTGTGAACATCTGCAAGTTGAGGTGATAAGGCAAAACGATAGGCAACTGCTCTGACTCTGGCTAAGATTTCGAACGGGCCGATATACCTTGGTGACAACCTTCTTTTCTTTCCAAATCGAATGACTCCTTGCCGTGACTGGATCTTGTGAAACACTTGATCTCCAACTTCAAATTCTAGGGCTCTCCGTCGTTGGTCAGCATAACTTTTCTGTTAGCCCAACCACCGCAATTGAACTATGCTATAATTAAATTAAATTATAAAAATAAAGTACAAAGCCTAAATTTTTTATATTAATTCAAATCTATAATATTTGTGATTAAAAATATACATGAGATTAATTTTTGAACATAATTTTTGAACAATGTAGTACAATTATACCATCAAATCTTCAATATAACAACATAATACATCAAAATTTCAAATTTGGAGCCTTAATCTCATCTTAGCTGGCCACTTTGGATGGTGGCACACTCAATCCTATTTTATTAATCTTCATGTCATACACGTATGCAAATCTAGTGGCTCATATCACCTCCATTCTTACACAAGTCACGATAGCACCTCCACTAACCATTTTATGTTTAAAAAGACCCCCCACCACCATGGTTTGGCCATAGTTCTCCAACAACAGGAAATTTTCTCCAAAAATTTGCCAAGTGTTGATCTTGAGAGCTAGAGAGAGAGAGGAAGAAAGAAGAAGGAAGCCTTGGTGTTTTAGCTTCTTTGGATCTCCTTTTGGTGTTTGTCTTCCATATCTTCATCATCCATCAACTCTAGCCCTTAAACATGGTAGGAACAACATCTATATACTCATATTTCTTTCAAATCTTAGTCTCCTTGGCTCTAAAGATTCAAGGGCTCAAGATCCTTGTTCAAACCATGAGATGAGGTCTTGAGACCCAAAAAAATCATTCTATTGTCTCTCTTCAACCTCTCGTCTCTCTTTTTTTGGTTTGTTTTTTATCCTAAAAAATAGTGTATAACTCTTATATAAACCATATATAAGAGGGATATGGCCATGCATACATGGATCATGGATCAAAGAGCCAAGAACTTGCATGAACGTGAATTTGTCTGAGGCGATTTTGTGTAAAATCTGAATTTCTCCTAATTTCTTTTCGGGTCTAGACTTAGTAAATGCTTTGAAAATTTTAAGGTAATCATGTTGATATTCTCTGCTTGCATGAATTTTCTTGAAGCCCAGTTCATTTATTTTCATATTTTTAAAACTTGGGTTCAAAAATAGCTAAAATGGCTGTATGGAAGGACAACTTTGGAGTAACACAATTTTCTGTAGAAACAAGCTTTTTGCATGAGATTAGTGAAATTAGTTAGATTTTTATTTTATTTTTCAAATCCCACTGGAATCACTCGAAAAACTTGAGCGTAGAGGAAGTTGTGTTTGATTTTACCAGAAAGTGTCAAATCTAGACACTGCTTGGTAGAAAATTGATAAAAAATAAAATATAAATGCTTTTCGAGCAAGGCCAAGTCTTAGAGCTTCATAACTTAAATGTCTATTTCTGTGAAATTTTAAAAATCACTCGGTAAGAATAAGACCTCATTTTTAATTTTTGAAGTTGACTGAAAAACACACTGCCTTGCTGAAGCATGCTCACTTTCTATCACTCGTTTTTGTTTACCAAAAATCGAGGCCTTAGAGGCAAAATTCAGAAAAGTTTTCTTCACGAAAAATGTTTAGAACATCCCAAATGAGCTACCTACTAATTTTTAGATTTTATCTTGAAGGTTTGATATTTGTAAAACCCTAAGAACAGTAGCAAAGATCAAAATCCTAAACGTGAATATCGTGGGCTTATGTGTTTAAGTCACCCTTTTAATGTCCTATGTTTATTCTATGCCTTGTTTGGATGCTTGTGATGCATGGTATTAAGTTTAACATATTTACATGCTTATTGACGTTACATTTGATTTAAAAGTGAGCTTGGTTAAAATTAGTTGCTTAATTAATGTGTTCCTAAGCCTAAGCATGTTAACATATTAGGGTTGTGACGTATTTCATTGAAAATCCTGGTATTGTGATATTGGGGCGGTTCCCTGTGGCTGTATGCCATTGCTATTTTTGGGGCGATTTTCCAGGTGTTATATGCACGATTATTTGAAAATTTGGCGAAGGATGGACTGGATGGCGAAATAATAGGAGTTAGAAATATCGCGATCCCGCACTAGACCTTGACCTGAGATCCGAGGGCCATACCGTGTCTCGATGATGTGATTCTCCACATCTTGTCGTCAATGATGGCCCGGTTGGACACTTAGTTCGACTACGTAGTCATTCCATGGCTGAAAGAACGCCCATAATCGATTGGTAGACTTGATTTGTGTGGTTGGGATCAGTGTTAGGGTTCACCCTGGTTGGGAAAGTCTAGAATAACTTAGGGTTTAAATTTGAATTAGTAATGAAACACATTGCATCATTTTTGCCATATCTCTTGTCATAAACATTTTGCTAATATGTGACTTGCTGCATGAGAAATATTTGTATATCTATGTTGTTTATTTTGTGCATTAGTTCATGACATTTTATGCCAGGTTTTGAGGAGCCAGAAATGCCAGGTTTTGAGGAGCCAGAGCATGGTTGGTTTCAAATAGCGGTAGCAGTCGCCGTAATGGTAACGGTAGCGATGACGCAATTTCGGGGCGTAACGGCCATAGCGTAACGGTAGCGGTTACTAGAGTCGTGAATTTTTTTTTGTTTTGCACATATAAACGAAAATGAACTGATATGCATGTTTTTTTTTCTAAAACTATATTTATTAGAGTTTAAAATGTTTTTTGATGTATTTTGTTTACTTTTGAGACATTATTTAATATTTTTTAAAAATTTTATACTAGTAAGTCTAGTTTTACTAAACAATTTTAATTATTTTTCTAAAGTAATTCGTGAATTTATGTGTTATAAATTCATAAATTCATAATATTCAATTTAAATGTCATTTAATTTCTTTAAGAGTTATGAAGATGAAGTATTAAAGATGCTTTGTATATAATCTAAATAATTGTAATTATTATAATGACATGTCATATATAATCTAATCGACACCGCCGTTAATCTCTTCTGTTCTGTTCGGTTTCATCCAACACCACTTGCTTGGCGTCTTTCCAAGTTGTATAGACGTAAAAATGGGGAAAGAATGGACAAAAATCAAGTTCGGAACCCATCACAGATTCATAGTCGCGAGCTATGTTTCTACACAACGTAACGGTTGTAACGGTCGTAACGGCCTGTTACGCGCCGAAACCACCGTTACACTACCGAAACCACCGTTACGGTTACCGTAATGGCCGTTACGGCTGTGAAATTCAGTAGCACCACTATAACGGTTGTATCGCGACTCGGTCCTTACCGAAACCGTTACGTAATGGTAACGGACGATTTTTAAAACCATGAGCCAGAGGCACCGGCCGGTGAAGCTATTGACGAAGAAGTGGAGCTTCGGCTCCCGTGAGCAGGGGTCTCACCCACCTCGACCTGTCGACTTTTTTTTTTTTGTATCAACCCTTTTACGACTATACCTAGTAGTGTTTGTTTTTTTGTATGTTTCAAAAACACATTTTATTTAGGTCTGTAATCATAATTTTTTTTTTGATCGGAAAAATACTCTACCTTACTCTTTTTGCCATGTTCATAATTATTACTCTACTTTACTATTTTTGTCATGTATGGTTAATATCGCTATATAACTTCCCGCATCTTTATTAGTTATTGTTATTCTAGATGTCCCCAAGGTTCGGGGCGCCACAATATGCTCCTGTATCTGAAATTCGTAGTGGTTGGGTACACCATTAGAACAAAAAATCATGCAGCAATATAACAAAATAATTTTTCACAATGATATCCATGGTCAAGCAAAAGCTATCATATTCACAAATTATCCAAATTTTCAAGTAATAAATAAAAATTCTTAAAGATGTATCATATAATTTAATATATAAGACTCACTGTTAAAAAGGTGCTCACGCAAAACGATGTGAACTTTGACACAGAATTAGTACAAACAAGAGAATTAGTCCAAATCTATCACAACACAAAACAATCAAGCTACGTATTGTATGTATATATTAAATATATATTTGTTCAAAAAGAATAATAATAATAAATGCGTATATATATATATATGTTTTGTCTACAAAAGAATTAATGACAATAATAATAGTAATAAAATAAAAGAATAATAATAAGAACAACAACAACAACAACAACAACAAACCAATTGTGGGATAGGAATACAAAATAATAACAAAATAAAAATAAACCCATTGTGTCGCAAATGTGTCCACAGTGTGTCCAACCAGGAAAAAATCACCATCTAAACTTGCATGTTCGACAGGTGTCACCATCTCTTGTCATAAAAATAAACCCATTGTGTCGCAAATCACCATCTAAATATGAGTGTCTCCTTTACATATATGTATGTATATGTATTATATGATTATGTGATTGTTAAATCGTACTTGTATTGATGGGAAACTTAGTGCTGCCTTCACTCCAACCAGGCTTTCCATTGGTAAGAAAATATAATAATTTGGTTGTTATTGGCCGATATCATATCTACAAGACTATAACCATACCTTCTGAACTGGTTTATATCGTGTGACATTATATCATTTATGTGAGTCTTAGTTGTTTCCATTATTGTAGGTATTAATGCATTTGTACAAAAAATATATTTTCACCTAAATCACCATGTAAACTTTTTAATTTTGTTGATTTTGGTGACATTGATCATTGTTACTTCCTCTGAGTTGTATTTGAAGCTTTAGTTTTACCTTGATTGGTGTTTTGGCACCAAATTCTTTCCCTACTCTGAATAGATTGTAGCTCCTTGTTGAAGGCTACACTACAATTTATCTTGACTTGTCTAGATTTTATCTCGAGACGAAGTTACTGCCCTACTTGATTTTAGAGATCTTATTCATCGCTAAAGATATTAGCTCGAAAAACTCATTTTCTTGGCTTTTTAAGTTACAAGTGCCATATCACATTAAATTGATTATTTGACTTTAAAGACATTTGATTGACAAACTCGATTTCTTGGGTGTTTAAATTACAAGTGCCATATCACATTAAAGTTACCTATAATGTCATCTGAATTTAGTGTTTTAAAGTGTCTTAAGGTACATATGATATTAAGTGAAAGCTTGATTTGAAATCAATTAATATTGCCTCCATAGTTTGTGAGGGTTTCTTATCCCAAGGAGAGTTTTGAGTTTCAACAATAAAGCACAATTCTTTTATTAGTCACAAGTCACAGATGCTACCCAGACTTCGTAGGGCACGAACTTGACCTTTGTCTAGAAGTTCTTTTAATATTCACAAGTCACCGATGTTTCCTAGATGGTAGGGACGCAACTCGACCTTTGTCTAGATGTTAGATTCCTAAGTTTTGCTAAATCTAGGATACCAGGACTCTACTAAAAAAAGTAGACACCAATACGAAGGTATGATACATGAAATGCATGCATGTATAAATTATAATTATTTTATGTACTTACTAAGTTACTAGACCTTTGTATATAATACTTAAAAAATATAATACATGTCACATAATTTTTAAACAATGCACGAGATGATTTTTTTGGTATGGAGATATTGCCATAGACTTGGTATTCGTATTTTTTGAAAGGATAATGTAGTGGAAATTATTGTGGATTTTCTTACATAGTTGCATTTTTTTAAAAAAGAAATACAATCTGACATGGTTTTTGTGTCTAGCACAAGTCTCGTGTTGGTTGGTATCGACATGAGTATGGCGCCTTAATTTGGAGAGTCAAATGTAACATAGCAAGTGACAAACCTTTTTTTAAGTATAGTCCGAGTCCAACAGTTATACTATGTTCTATCCTGAGCCTATCTTCTACTTGCACTATTGGTTCAATGCATCATTGCTAGAAAGATGGTTTTCTCTAAGCTCTATTGGGGACCAAGCTAAGGGTGCCAATTAGGTGTTTTGGTGGTGTTTGACATTGCTAAAAATGGTAACTTATAGATTGTAACTTGTAATAAAAGTTGTGAGTGCTTGTTAAATATTGTAGCTTGTAGATAAAATAGAAGAAAAAAATAGTTATAATTTGTAGCATAAGTTGGTGTTTGGAATAAATTGTAGCTTATGGCTAAAATTAGTACCAGGAGGCTTTGCCCAACACCCCCTTTGTTTGTACTAAATGTGAGCGATCATAACTATTGCTTTTCTCATCTACATTCTTTTCTCGTACTTTAGGACTTAGTGAGAGAAAGTCAACGTGGCAGGAATCTCCGAATCTGCCTGAGCTTCTGTTGTATAGAGTTTTCTTCGTACCAATAGTCAGTAGTTGAATATGGCAAGAGGTTCTCGAGGTAGTGAAAAGGGATCCAACTATTGAAAATCCATACAAGTTGAGAAGGGTTGTTCTCGTAGGACTATGGCAAGAGGTTCTTGAATATGCCTCTTTTGGAGTGATTAGATCATGGTGCTTCTGTAGGATCTGCTCAAAGCTCATTATTGAAATTGATGAATTTTTCCTTTTCTTTACTTTGTCAGTGCAATATTTAATCTCTTTTCAATTCAAAAAATTGGTAGTAAGTCTTTGATCTCCCCTCATTATGAGCATTTTTCTGAGCTTAATGCCTTTGGTTAGCAAGTGTTTGTTGGCCAATTTATGCACCAATTGCTAAAAACTAGGTGTCAAATTTGACCTTATTAATTAAGCTACATATTTTGGGGCGACTGTCTATTTGAGCATGGTGATATGTAATGTTTTACCATTTGCAGATAGGGTGAGGTGAGAATTACTTGTGCATAGTCGGCATTCCAATATTCCATGCATGTGGCTATCATCTGTAATTATGTAAATGAAAAATGAATGATTATTTGACATGTGAATTGCATTTTATTGAATGAGCAATGAAACCTTATTCTAGTCACTTGAATCCACAAAATGGGCAATATTGGCATTTTGATATATTTTTGATTGATGCAAGCAAAATTTCATTGACTTCACATGTGAATTGGATTTCGTTGAATGTAAAATAAAATCTCATTTTAGTCGCTTGAATTTGGAACTACAAAATGGGCAATATTGGCATTTTAAGATGATTTTGGTTGATGTAAACAAAGATTTTATTGTTTCCGTTAACCTTTAGTTAGTAATTAGTAGTAACGGGTAGTTAATAGTAAGGTGTAATTGTAATATAATTTTAAACTTTTAGGAGTGGGACACTAATTTTTTGAAGGTCAGGAGTATTAATATCATCCAACCAAAACTCAAGGGAGGTCAGGGTATTGTATCCTTTTTTAAATCTTTTATTTATTTGATCTGTGTAGATTTTCGAGAAGAACCCAACCAAGATCAAGAATTATGGTATCTGGCTACGGTATCAAAGTCGAACTGGCTATCACAACATGTACAAGGAATATCGCGATACCACTCTAAACGGTGGTGTCGAGCAGATGTACACTGAGATGGCTTCCCGCCACAGGGTCCGTCACCATTGCATCCAGATTATCAAAACCGCGACCATCCCGGCCAAACTTTGCAAGAGGGAGAGCACCAAGCAGTTTCACAACTCCAAAATCAAGTTCCCATTGGTGTTCAAGAAGGTTAGGCCACCAACTAGGAAGCTGAAGACCACATACAAGGCATCTAGGCCCAACTTGTTTATGTAACTCTTGTCATTTCGTCATCATTTGTTGAAAGAGAGCTAGCTATAAAGAAGGATGAGCCAATTTTTTGAAATTTTGTTGCCCTGCTGGAGACCAGCGTTTCTCATTTTGTGCCTTCTTGGATTGGATTATGTTTGGTTTTGAGAATTTTGGTAAACATTAGATTATTGTAAATCTCCATGTAGGGATTTCCGAGGATCCTTTTTTACTTTCTGAACGCCCCAGTACTTCCAAATTGACAAGATCTCAACTTCACTTCCCATTTCCTGCTATGTTTCATTTGTTATCACTGAATTGTGGCACTGTTTTTGAAGTTGACATCAAGTTTGTCAATGTGGGTGTGTTGGAGTCTTCAAAAAAGTTTTGTTTTTTCATTTTTTGATCTTTTGGTATTTTTTAAAATGTCTTTAAACTTTCTATAGCCACGACATGAGATTGATGTGACAAATTCTAAATCATGAGATTTGGACTGTTTTTTAACTTTCTTTGTGTGAAAAGAAGAATGCCAAGTTCTAGACATTTATTTCACATCAAATGAGTTCTACAATTGTGTAGAATTCACTTTATATGAGAAGGATGCCCGAATGTGTCCAGTAGATGGGCATAGCAAAACTCAAATATTAATCGTGCACCCCTATCAAACCTAATGAACTAAACATGCATTCGAACCATCCCATATTAGTAGGTTTTCATGGTGTGCATATTTAGATTTTTATAATGCTTATTGAGGGTAGTATGATCTCTTTTTCATTTCTCTAAATTGTAAATTTTTTTATGATCAATATTGGTAGAAGTACATGAAAAATGAAAATACGTTGTATTTAACTAAAAATTAAAAATTAAAAATTATTTATTTTTAAATTTTTTAATAGTTTTTTGTTATTTGTTCTAAAATTCTTACCTTTTAAATTATTGAAGGATTTAAAGGTATAGAAGTTTGGGAAAAGATTCGTTACACACTCCATTATGGGGGTTTATAGTATGCATTTTATAACACCGATTCATAATTAAATTGTAAAGACTTATAATTAAAAAATCACATAAATTCATAAACCAGTAATAACGAAAATCTATAAATTTAGGAAGAGTAAGAGTTCCCGTGAATCTGGATGGGATGACACCACCCTCATCACTCTTATTTCTTGATGCAGTGGGCTTTTTTGGTGTGGGGGTTGGTATTTGGATCCCTTTGAAATGCACTTGAGATCAATTATGAAATCGGGATGATTTTGTTGGGTATATGTTTTGTAATTTGTAGATTTATATAATTAGTATTTTATTTATATGTATTTGGACTGAGCTGGAGTTATGATTCTATAAGCAATCTAATACACGTAATGTTTTATAATTATTTAGGGGTTAGGGTTTTAGAGTTAATTTATGAATACGACTCTGTAATTTTAATTTTTTTTTTGTGGAGAGTAAATTAAAAAGGGTAGAGATGTAAGGAGATAAAAAAATATCGGGGGCACAGGAATAACCTTTGAGCGGGAAAACAAGGTTTGCTTTAGAGCTCGGATTATGGGTTACAGATTTTGGAGTGTTTTTGATATCGGGATTGTACATTCTATAGTTATAGTGGATTATCTCTCGCACCTGTAGATGTATGCAGATTGTGCCGAACCACGTATATCGTTGTGCGATTTTTTTTCTTTAGTGTGTACACGGATGTGCTTTCGTTTGCGTTCGGAGATTTCATACCACTTGTTGTGCATTGGAACACAATACCGAATCTTCAATCTACGCCAAACCAATAGAGAACACCAAAGAATAAGAACATATTATATACATAATATACATGGTTCGGCAAGATGCCTACGTCCACGGGAGGGGAGATCAATCCACTATTCAGTAATATGATTACAATCTTTTATGTTTTCGTAGTCTTACAATGACTATAGAACAAAAAAAATAATATATATGAGACTTTTAGGTTAAAAACTTAACCTTAGTACCGCAAGAGAATTTTTGTTTCGCGGCGGTCTGCTCGAGCGGACCCCTAGCCGCTCGAGCGGTCAGTGTTCAAAGAGAACCCTTTGTAACCTTCGCTTGAGTGGACCCCCCTTGGCCACTCAAGCCGTTAGTGTCCCATGAGTTAAAGGCGAAATGTCGAAGTGTCCGCTTGAGCGGACCACTTGATCGCTTCAGCGGACGTCATCCCGACACCACAACTTGAAATTTGGGTCAAAATTCAACATTTCCCCTATGCAGTGAAAATAGGAGCATAGGCTAGGATCAACATAGATCAAATAGAGAACAAGAGCAAACATCCACAAGAATACGAGAATTTATGTGGTTCAGTTAACTGCCTACCTCCACGAGAAAAAAGAAACAATCCACTGTATGTCAATATGGAATACAAGCTTTACTCTTTCACTCACACAATGTTTATGGCCTCAAACTTGAGCCTCTTTTGCTCTCTTTATACTCTCCCTAGCCTCTAACCGGAGCCTCTATAAGTGTATAGACGACCTCATTAGGTTTTATGAAACATAAAACCCTCATATATGCAGCCCTAGGTTTAAAACAAACGCTACCGCTGCAAACTGTTCTACGATGGGCTGCTTGAGCGGACTCCTGATTGCTCGAGCAGTTAATAACCCGAGACCTTCCTGTGTATAAATATGCTCGAGCGGACTCCTGCTCGCTCGAGCGGTCACAGATCCGAGAGCTTCCTTCGAAAAAATAAATCCATTATGTCTGATTTTCCTACTGATCTTGGATTTCAAAATTCGAGACACCAAACCAATAATCTCCACTTTGACTCGAATTTTTGAACCATCACCATCTTGAAGATCTGTCGATTGCCTCGTCCTGCACCTCATTCACAGGTATGGGTGCTCCACCTTATCTGTTCATCAACATGAATGAACTTGGACCAAATTTAAGTCACACTTGAACTTGACCTTATTGCAATCAACCAGCCTCTCGTTCTTAAACAATTTTCCAAACTCCCAAGTCTTAACTTTCTGTGGTAACTTCACCTTTTTTGACACTGCTACTTGCTTAAGATCTCTGCCTAATCTTCTTGTAGCTTTCTTGTGACCTGAAGGTTTTTCACTGCACTAATTTTGCTGCTGTTGATTTGAACCATCATCACTCGATTTTTTGGGTGAACTTTTCTAACAAAACTCCACCTCGATTGCTGCACTCTTCTTCTGACTTTTTGCCATACTCTGCTTGTCAACATGACTAAGCCCCAAATGTCCGTGTCTCGTGCAATCTCTACTAGATTTTGCCTGTGTGGTAGCCGTAACTCCACCTACCACAATGTTTCTTACCAATTTGCAGAGACCATCCACTTTCTGTCCTTTCATGATTATCATAGCCTCTCTGATAATCTTTATTACTCCACCTTTTTCTGTGAACCCATAACCTAGAGAATCCAATGTTTTCAAAGAAACCAAGTATTTCTTTCACCATAGAACATGCCTGTCCTTCTTCTAACAAACGTTGGAAAGAAAAGTACTTCTTTTGTGTCAGGCACTGGTTGGAAATTCAAATCTAGAGAGGAAGTAGTGATGGAAATTAAGGTGGTCTTAGAGATGGTGGACAGAGTCTTAGGAATCCGTTGCAAGTCCCAGAAGGGCCAATCACATGATCAAGAGCACAGAAGATAAAGGACGCAATGCAAAGATTGGTGCAATTTGTCTTGACCGAGCATGCCAATTTACTATACAAGAATCCACCGTTTAAGATGGGATCACAAGAAGAAGAATATGTTCCACTTCATGTGATACAGGCTACGAAGAAAAGCACAACCTAATGTTTTGGATTTTAATACTCATGCTTATGGGCTTGTTGGACTATTTAATTTGTTCGGTTTTTACTTTTAATTATTATAAGAAGAATAAGGATTTGGGCCTAAGTAATTTTGGCCAGCCCATGATTGGGTTTAGTTAGGTTTAGTTTTGGCTAGCACATGTTGTCCCACATTGCTTAGAAATAAGAAATTTC
>JAOTRH010067798.1:0-18106 GCA_034768845.1 Heliamphora exappendiculata | reverse complement strand
AGAACACTCCATCATTGGTACAAAATGAATTTTTAGAAATAAAATGGATGAGAATAGAGTAGTTCTTAGGAACAAAGCTCGATTGGTAGCCCAAGGTTACAATCAAGAAGAAGGCATCGATTTTTATGAGATTTTTGCTCATGTGGCTAGGCTAGAAGTCATTAGAATGTTGCTTGCTTTTGCAGGCTTTAGAAACTTTAAACTCTATCAAATGGATGTCAAGAGTGCTTTTTTAAATGGTTTTATCTCGGAGGAAATTTATGTAAAACAACCTCCTTATTTTGAAAATCTAAATTTTCCAAACCATGTTTTCAAACTTACCAAAGCTCTCTATGGCTTAAAGCAAGCACCTAGAGTTTGGTATGAAAGACTCAGCAAATTCTTGATTAAAAATGAATTTTCTAGAGAAAAAATTGGATAACGATAGAGAGTGCGATCTTATATGGGTCTATAATCCCCGTGAATTGGATAACGATATCAATTATATGGTGGATATTAATTATTGATGGAATCCACATTTCAAAAAATTGAGATTGATGATACCCTCTTCAGAAAAAACTTACAAATTTTGACCGAGTCAAACTCTGCAGGTGAATTTTATGGTCTGATAATCAAATAAGTTAAGCAGGAGGTCTTAAAATTTTTTTCTAAGAAGTCGATTAAATATAACTGTTATTAATTTAATTTAATCGACATGTATCCGTAATTTTAATGTGGAGAGAATAAATAAGTATTTAATAGCATGAGTTCGAATACTACGATTTTAAGAATAAGATTAGGAGTATAATTACAATTCTTTAGTAGAATGAATTACAATTTATATTTTTATGAGATTACTTTTTGATTGAGGTAGGATTTCATAATTACATTAGAATTTCACGTCTTATTTATTATACAGGTCTCTACTATAACCTATTTATATGCGGTTATAAAACCTAATTGCTAATTGATCAAAAATTAGTTCTAACATTTTCACGTCTTGTGAACCTAAAGAACAAGTTACTAGACAGCTTTTAAAGATCATGATAGATTAAAGCCCATACTTTAATCGTGTTCTAGCATTTGAGAATATAGCAAAAGGCTTATGTTAGAGATTTGACTTAAAGTCAAAAATCGCGATGGATTGTTGACTAAAAAATTGTTACAGCAATTGAAATCATCCAACCAAATCTCGAAAGGTATAATCCTAAAACTAATTTTGGAAGTATTACCGGATTTTATATTTGATTATTCGATATCAAAAGTTTTAATTTGGAGCTAATTTCAACTTTTGCCTATCTAATTATTTTTTGAATAAAATTATACACATAATCTTAGGATCTTGACAGTTTGCTCCAAAATTTGGCATCAGAGCCATATTTGATTATGTATGATTGAGTCATGGATTCAGGTAGATTTAGATTATCTAACTTTGTTTTGCAAATAATCTAATTTTTTTTAATGGTCAATATGTCTGCATATTTGATTGCATAAAGTTTATTCATTAGTAAAAATAAATTTTAACCATGAGGGTTGATTGTGGTAGATTAATTGTGATTTTCTCAAAGGTATAGAATTAATGTAAAAATAATTATTTTTCGATTTGTAGTTCTTGTAATTTGATTTTATATAATCAAAAGTAAAAAATATGAAGAACATCGAAGAACAGGTTGAAGAAACATTAAGCGCCGCATATACATTCTGGACATAATGCGCTGGAACATGAGAATCATAATCTTCATGGTCATGATCACCACAGCCACGTGTGTGATGGATGTTTGGCTTAATCTTTATTTCTAAGTGCAACCATGAATTCAAAGGATTCAACGCAACAGATTCCATCATGATTGGGTCCTATCAAGGCAAAATTGGATCATGATTCGGCCCTATCAAGGAAAAATTGGATGCAAGCTGTTAGAATGCAAAAAGTAAAGCGACGTAGCAAAAAATAAAACATCCAGCGGCGAGAAAGTGAACGGAGTAGTGCGCTGTGCACGGGACGCGGCGCGGTGGGGCAGCAGTGTTTCAGTAGGACTGTAACTGGCAATAGCTGAGTCGTACTGGGATTCTGGTTGGCTGCAAAGAATAGAAGACTAGAATTTTTATTCGAATAGATTTATATATTTTTTAGATGAATAAAATTTTTTTGACTAAAGAGTTCTAGATATATCATAAAAGTTAGAATTTAATATATTTATTTATTTATTTAAATGCGTGAATGTTTTTATTTCGATTTATTTATTTTGTTTAGTTTTAATTAATTCGGTTAGTTCCAAATTAATTTTTTGTAACAGAAAAATAAAATAAAATTTAATTTAATTTAATTAATTAATTTTTTTATAAAAAATTTAAAATTTTATTTTGTTACATAAAAAACACGTTTAAGGTAATTTTTTTAAATAAGATATCTTGGAAAACATAATGGTTAATTTTAAATTTTTTGAACTAATTAAAAAAAATTGATTTTAATAAATTATTTTTTGAGGATATGTGTAATGGGAAATAAATTAAATTCTTGATTTTTATTTAGAATTAAATTTTTTTAAATAAATAGAATTTAAAATTTTTATTTGTTACACATAAAACACGTAAAGATGATTTAAAAACTGTAATATTTGGTATCGTGGGGTTTTCAAAAATTATAAATTTATTTTAATTAAATAAGTTTTATAACTCTCAAAAATATTTTAAAAATTAAGTAGTTAGAAATTTTATTTACAGATAAATCTCACAGTCTCCATCACTAATTCGTAGGTGATATAATAAATTTTGTGTCTTGACATTAGGGTCTTCCTCCTCATCAGACAAAATTAATTACAGGATTGCCGGTACAAATCTACTTTAAGGATAATTCTAGATAATTGCTAGTGTAAATCACTTCTCCATCTGAAGAGTTCATTGTGAAGCGATTGATTCGACATTAAGTGATGATATATACTTAGTTATAAATAATAGTATCCTCTCTATCTGAGTCACTGCTATTATTTATAGAATCAAAATTACGTCGGCTATTTAATTTTACTTAGCACGATCTGTTGCATAAATAGTAAAATTAATAAGAATTGATCTATTTAGACAAATAATGAATAGTAGACGTCTTTTCCATCGAAACATGCTATTCACGGTGTTCCAGGCGACTGAATTTTTTTTTAAAAATGGTCGAGGGAATCGATTTTAAAATAAAATTTAAAATTTTTACTCATCGTAATTAATAATTTTTAATTATGTGATTCTCAGAATAAAATAGTTTTCAATTCACTCGCGATTATACTCAAAGAAAATAAACTTACGGGTCCTAATTATGTTAATTGGAAAAAGAATCTGGATATCATTATAACTACCCAGAACTATAAGTTTGTGTTGTCTGAAATTTGTCAACTAGTATTTGATGAAGGGGCAATCGAACAGGAAATTCGAACTTATTAGAAGTGGTGAAGCCTGACCAGATGGCTCAATGTAATATTTTGGCTTTCATGTCAAAAGTACTGTAGTATCAGCATTAGTCTATGCCCAGTGCTTATGAGATGATTATGAACCTCAAAGAGATGTTTAGAGATCAAAATTGTGCTGCTAGGCAGGTGGTCATAAAATCTTTGATGAACACAAACATAGCTGAAGGCACCCTAGTTAGGGGTCATGTTCTGAAGATGATTAGTCTTCTGAATGAATTGGAAATCCTTGAAGCTGAGATTGACGGAGAAACTTAGGTTTGTATCATACTCCAGTCGAGGCCTGATAGTTTTAAGCAGTTATGCTTTAATTATACAATGAACTAACTCAGTTTTTTCCTGCCAGAATTAGTTAAAGAATTTCAAGCAACCGAGGGTGTTCTTAGAAAGCTAAGAAGTATGTTTATTGTTGAAAAGGGTTATTTCTCTAAGTCGAAAGGCAAGAAGAAGAGAAAGATTCAGAAATAGGAAGGCACATATCTAAAGGCAGCTAAAGGGCCAAAAGCTGGTGTGAAAAAGACGGTAGGCAAGTGCTTTCAATGCAACAAGACTGGATATTGGAAAAAGCAATGTCCAGTTTATCTTAGCAATAAGAATAACAAAGGTAATTTCTGTTCACTAGTTATGAAAATATATTTAGTAGTATTATCTACTGGTATCTAAAGTGTAGATACGAAAGTCACTAATCATATCTATAATTTTTTACAGTGGTTTTAGGAAACTAGACAACTCAGTAATGGAGAGATTTTATCTACATATGGGCAATAATACAAGGACAGCGGTAGTTGCAATTGGAGATGTTATACTAGTTTTAGTAGAGATAGAATTTTATTTTTGAGAGATTGTTTTTATATACCTTCCATTAGAAAGAATTTATTTTCTGTTTCTACATTTGTTAAAGATGGATATTTGATTTATTTTAATAACTCTATTGTTATTATGGATAATAAACGTTTTATCTGTTCTGGTACATTGGTGGATGATCTTTATATTATTATTTCTATCTTTCATACACTATAACTGAATAAATTGAATAATACATCTAATTCATCATTTAAGATAAAAGAACCTTCTTTAATGAATCAAATGTATAATGGATACTTACACATAGGTCATATTAATCTGAAAATGATAAATAGGCTGGTTGAAGATGGACCTTTAAAAATTAGAAGTTGATGCATTTTCAGTCTGTGAATCTTGCTTGAAGAGTAAAATAATCAGGAGGCCATTTTTTGCTAAAGTCTATAAAATTAAAGAACAGTTAGAACTAGTTCACTCTGACTTATGTATACCTATGACTATCTGAGCCATAAGAGGCTTTAAGTATTTTTTCACTTTTATTGATGATTATTCAAGGTATGGATACATTTATTTGATGCACCATAAATCTAAATACTTTGAGAAATTCAAAGTATTTAAGATAGAAGCAGAAAAGCATCTAAAAAAATGTATCAAGAAACTTTGGTCTGACCGAGGTGGCGAATACCTATTTGGAGAGTTTAGGAATTATTTGTCAAATGAGGGAATTACATCTCAGTTGACTGCACTTAGCACTCCGCAGCGGAATGGTATAACGAAAAGAAGAAATATGACTTTTAATACAATTGTGAAATTCAAAGTATTTAAGATAGAAGCGGAGAAGCGTCTGAAAAAATTTATCAAGAAATTTTGGTCTGACCGAGATGGCAAAGACCTCTTTGAAAAGTTTTGGAATTATTTGTCAGATGAGGAGATTACATCTCAGTTAACTGCACTTAACACTCTACAGCAGAATGGTATAGCGAAAAGAAGGAATATGACTTTTATAAAAATGGTGAGATCTATGCTGAGTTATTCAGACTTACCCGACTCATTTTGGAGATTTGTATTAGAGACGGCAGCTTATATTCTGAACTTTGTACTTTCTAAGTCAGTTTCTTCTACTCCCATAGAATTGTGGACTGGGCGTAAGTTTAGTCTGAGACATATTCGGATTTAAGGGTGTCCAGCACATGTGCTGAAAGGGATTACGAATAAGTTAAAATCGAGAACAAAAGTCTGTTTCTTTGTTGGATATCCTAGGAGAACTAATGGAGATTTATTTTATACTACTGAGGATCAAAATGTCATTGTCAATACCAATGCCCAATTCTTATAAAAGGATTATGTAATGGACCACAAGCTTAAAAGTAGAAATGTTCTGGAAGAGCTGAGAGAAAATACCAGTAGTATGGGAGAAGAGCCGTAAAAAGTGTCATCGATATCCTATTGCCATGTCATAGTGGAAAGATTATCGGGTCACGTGCCGATCTTGAACCAGATTATGGTGCTACAACTGACATGCCGATTTTACAACCAGAAGAGCATGTGGATGATGGTATACAAGGTTTAAAATTAGCGCAGCGTATCACTACCAGTACATAAACACAGATAGTGCCTCATCGTTTTGGGAGGGTTATCGTTTTGGGAGGATTGTTCGTCAACCCGATTGGTATATGTTCTTGAAAGACTCTTTTGATAGGATCCCAGAAGAACTAGATACTGAATCCTATAACTACAATGAAGCACTCTAAGATAAAGACAGAGAATTATGGCAAAGGGTTATAAATTCAGAGATGGAGTCTACGTACTCTAATCAAGTCTGGGAACTTGTAGAACCATCCAAAAAAATAAAATTCATCGAATGCAATTGGATCTATAAGAAAAAGAGAGGAGCAAATGGAAAGGCAAAATCCTTCAAAGCTAGGTTTGTTGCAAAAGTGTTTATTCAGAAAGAATGGATCGATTATAAGGAGACATTTTCGCTAGTAGTCATGTTTAAGTCTAATCTGATTCACTTATTCATTTTGGCTCATTTCGATTATAAAATTTGACAAATAGACGTCAAGACAGTTTTTCTTAATAGAAGTCTTGACGAGTGTACATATATGATGCAACCAGATAGTCCATAATGGTTTCATATTATAGACTTAAACAGGCATCTGGGTCACATAGAACACCCGATTTGATCAGACCATTAAGTCTTATGATTTTTATCAAATTCCTTACGAGTCCTGTGTGTATAAGAAGCGTGATGGAAGCGTGGTAGTATTTCTAATACTTTACATGGTTGATATCTTACTCATAAAAAATGATGTAGGGATGTTATCTTCGTTAAATGTATGATTATCTGGCTAATTTGATATGAAAGACTTGAAAAAGCTAGCTACATCCTCGGGATCAAGTGTATGTGAGATCGAAAATATAGGATGTTTAACTTATCACAAGCTACTTATATCAACTCCGTTTTGGCTAGTTTTAGCATGCAAAATTCTAATAAAAGATTTCTCCCTTTCAGGTAAGAAATCAATATGTCCAAGGATTAGTATCCTAAGACACCTAATAAGATAGAGAAAATGAATGCAGTTTCTTATGCTTCAGCAGTAGAAAACCTTATGTATACTATACTTTGCATTAGACCCAACATCTACTTTTTCATCGGCACAGTTAGCAGATATCAGTCTAATCCAGGGCAGAAGTATTAGAGAGTGGTAAAACATATAATCAAGTACCTAAAAATGATTAGAAATTATATGCTGATTTACCAGATAAATGGTCAAGTACCTTTGAGGTACACATACTTGGACTTTCAGTTAGACATGAAATTCAAAAACTCTATTTCGGGATATGTGTTTATCTTGGAAGGTAGAGCCATAGTTGCAGGAGTATCAAGCAGTCTTGCATTACTGATTTTATCCTGGAGGCCAAGTACGTGGCAGCTTCGGAAGTAGCCAAGGAGGCCGTTTGGCTTAGAAACTTCTTGCAGGATCTGGATGTGATGCATTCAGCACATTTGGCCATTACAATTTGTTATGATAATAGCAGAGCGGATGGTGTAGACACCCTAATTTGACCCCGCTCAATCTTAGGTGAATCCGATGATGAAAACAGTTAGAATGGTGTCTTAGTTCGATCCTCGGAAAGTGATTCAAGCTCGGTATTTGAACCCGAAACCTTCAAACCAAAGAAATTTTGTCGAACCATCAAAACTTGCTGTCGAAGTAAGGCGACCGCCATGTTCATTGTGGCGACTGCCAAGAGAACCTTGTGAAAATCCTAGCCAAAAGTGGCGATCGCCAACTCCATCATGGCGACCGCCAACTCCGACATGGTGACCGCCAACTCATGACCTGGCGACCGCCAACTTCAAAACCCCTGACGTGTCCCAGAACGTGGCAGCATCTCATTGGTTGAAAAATTCTATAAATACCGTACCCCCTGATACGTTTTCAAGGAAGATTTTTAGAGAGAGATTTAGTAAGAAAAGCTCTGTCGAGTTGCCGAGCAATTTCGAGCCCTGATATCGAAGCCATGCCAAAATACCAGGATCCAAACCTCCGACGCCTACTTTGAAAACTTAGCTTGGATCACAATCCGAGGAAGCACATTCTCCCGATTTGAGGATTCCTTAGCAATCCAGGTATTCCGTTTGGATCTCCGATATTTCTAACTCAATTTCCTCTCTTTTGAAGTGATCGGGTTAAATTTCAATTTCAATTCATATTTTCTTTTTATTTACATGGTTAATCGTATTTACTTCATGTAATTTAGTTGTTTTCTTTAGTTGTTTAGTTATTAATTTCTTCACACTCACACTTAGCACATTGTTATTTTTATTTGTATTCATTAATTAGTGCTAATATTTTTTTTGGCAACTACAATTTATTGATATTGTTAGTTATTATAAAAAGCACTTACATTGTATGAATGTAATTGTCAATATTACATTCATTTATTTGTCAATATTACATTCATATCTTTCAATTAAAATAATTGTGTGCTTATTTCCTTTTTATCTCTTCCTTTTATATTAGTTTAAAATTCTTTTATTATTTATTATTTTAATTCTTTAATCTCCCTTTATTTTCAGCATTTGTTTAATGTTTTTTTATTTACTTCTTTTTCTTTTGCTTATAATATAGTTTTAATTTCCTTTAAATACACTTTTTTCTTTTTTTTTCTTTTTTTTCTTTTTTTTTTTTATAATATTAGCTTAATGTTCCTTCATTAGTTTTTATTTTTTATTTTATTTTTCTTTTTTTTAATAGTAGTGTAATTTTTTTTCTAGTATCTTTTTTTTTTTCTTCTCTTTTCTTGTAATGAAGTTTTATTTTCTTTTCCTTATAATGAAATTTTATTTTTCTCTCTAATATTCTATTTTTTATTTTTCTTTTCCTTTTTTTTCTATAGTTTTATTTTCTTTTCATAGTATTTATTCTATCTTTTTTTATTTCATTAAATCTAAAAATCATAAAAAGTCCTTTAAGCTATTTTTTTTAAATGTAATTCTCTTTTCTTTATTTTCTTTTCTTTTTGTTTTCTTCTATCTCTTTTAAAGAAAATGTAAAAAGTAAATAGTTAGATTTTCTTTTTCATTAGTTTAATGTTATAACCTTTTTATTTTTAGCATAATTCTTCTTTTGTGAATTTTTTTTTCTTTTAAATCTTTAAATTCTCTTTTGTTATAAGACCTTTATTTTTAGTTTCTTTGTTAGTAAACTATCTTTTTTATATATATAGATTTTATATGCATATTTTATTTTACATTTAGTATTAAATATTCACCATATTAATATTTCTCTAAATGTATGTTTTAATATGCATGTTTTTGGTTACTTTGAAATCATGTTTAGGATAGTTTAGTTTATTTCTTGTTAACAATTCATGTTTAGGCAATTTTAACAATTTCTAGCATATTTTTGTTCTTTTTCTTGAATCATGCTAGTTTAGGTTGTTTTAATAATATTGCATACGGGTGTATTTTATGTATCATTTAGTTAGAAATTGTATGCCGTAGGACTTAGAAATTCATCCATTTAGTTGTCCTAATTTGGAGTGATATGTATCTATGTTATGTACTTTTCATATTTGATTTTGGATGTTCTCTCTTTACTTCACTTTTTTTATTTGTATGCATTTGAAAAATTAAATTAAAGAACCAATGATGATTAACAGAGGCCAACCTTATGGTTGGACGAACGGGGTGCTAACACCTTTCTCGATTCATACCTTAGCCTCTGAACTCTCTTTCTCTAGTTAACGTTTTAAAGATCAGTAAGCTATTTTTATTTTTCTTAGTTTTTCTCAAAAACTAAGTGGCGACCCCATTTTCAACAAAAAGAAGGTTTTCAAATTTTAATTTTCAAGGTGTTAAAAATATTTTTTAAACATTTTTAAATTCTCTTATTTTTGAACATTTCTAAAAATCCCCCAAAATTTCAACGCCACAGTATTTTCTGGCAACTCCACTGAGGATTGGTTTATAAAATCAAATAAGAGGGCTAGACTTAAAAATATCATTGGTTCTTAATAAGAATTTTACATTTATATTTTTGCATGCATGCGCATTGTTCTTCAAACCCCCTGCCTGGTCGACCCGATGCCCTGAACGTTCATCCGTTTCAGGAATTGTTGGGAAGGCGGACAAGCCTTACTGACTGTACGCTATCATAGGTGCAGTAAAAGAGTTCGATCGTACTATTTGACATGTCCTGCACCACTCCAGGCATAAGAGGTATATACCTGACTCTATTCAAAAGGTACCATGTTCGATTGACCAAAATCGGCCTTTTACATATAGTACCTTAGAACCCCATATTAAGTGCTGCTACCCAAGTAGGATTATGTGTTTTCTTAATTGTATATTTTGATTGCATTTACTAGAATCGTTTGTTTCGCTTAGGCTAGTTCCTTTTTCGGGTTCAGCCCGGGCTTTTCGTTGTCTTTTGATTAGGTTAGCTTTCCGCCTTCGAGTCCTTACCTGGGCTTTGTTCTTCACCTTGTTTGGTTTTTACGCCATAGTTTTCTTCTAGGGGTCATACCCGTGTTTTATTTTGAAACCTCTAGGAAAGTTCCTCTCTCTTTCGAATTCTTCTCGAGTTGTTAGTTCTATACCCATGCCTTTGTTTAGATTTGTTTCCTTTAAATCCTTGTTATACCCGTGTGAGCTAGTTTCCTACCATTATGCTACACATTTTTCCCTAGAAATCTATATTGAACTGGTCTCTTGAGGGTTAAAACAGTTTTTCCTACTGGAGTGTTGTCCGTTTAGATAAACCTTCCCTCTAGAAGTTAGTTAATCTTCTCCTTAGCTGTTATCCCGGGTCGTCCTATTGTTATGCTGTCGGAATGAGCCTGGCAGGGGCATGGTTTCAACTTTCATAATTATCTGCTTATGGTTCGGGTATATGGGATGTTTACTGTCTGTTGTCAGAATTTTGTCTGGAAAGTATATGATACTGGTCATTCTGCTTTTGAAATCAAGGTTTTTTTTTAGGATTTACCATTGAGCCGAGAAGAGTTCAGTTAACACGTATTTGGAAGATATCATAATTAGGCAAACTTCACAGAGTATCTGAACAGCCAACTGAGTCAGCTGAAATGAAAGAGAATAAGGTGAACTTGACAGCTCTAATAAGAACCATTACTGAGATACAAAGAGCTGTGGAGCAGCAAACCTAGGCTCAGAACCGGTGCCAAGCACAGATTCGTGCAATCTAGGCTCGTTTTTCAGTATTAAATGAGCAGCATGATGACCCAAATGGTAACGAAAAAGACAATTGGGATGACGATCAGATCCCCGATGGACTGCAAGTTGTTCCGCCACCACCATAGATCCCTCATCAGGTGATAGTTGAAGAAGAAAATACTGCTCAGTCTAGAGAATCTGCATTTACTAAGAAGATCGACCGCATGGAAAAGGCCCTTAGAAAGGCCAAGGGAGTCAAGGAATCTATGTTCAATGTAGGGGGACTTGGTTTGTTCCTGGATGCTGAGTTGCTGAAAAAGTTTAAAATGTTTGAAATGGAGAAGTTCGATGGAATTGGTGATCCTAGAACCCATTTGAGAATGTATGTTGATACCCTCTCTCCTATAGGGATTTACGTCCAGTTGAAGGCTCAACTATTCTACCGATCTCTTTCAGTGCCAGTCTAGAGGTGGTTCCTCTCCCTAAATGTTGCAAAGACCAGAACATGGGAGGACATCGCCACAGCTTTTGTCAGCTAATACAGCTATAATATCCTGCGAGATGTAACCACTCAGGAGCTAAAGACCACTCATCAAGAAAGTAGAAGATCATTCGTGGATTCTCAAACTAAGTGGAGGGAAAAGGAGGCCAAAATGACAAATCAGCCAATTGAGAAGGAACAAGAGAGGATTGTAGTCAGGAACCTCCAGTCTCCATCAAAGCATTATCTGATAACACAACCGTGGTCTACTTTCGAGCAGATGTTCGACGTCAAAATTCGGATAAAAGATGCAATCTAATCTGGTGATATCGATGAGGCTGAGCTGAGCCAAAAGTCGAGAAGTCCTTACCCATCCAACAACCAAAACCATCCCACCTCTTCTACTAACCCTGCACCTCGCTCTAACGAGGTGAATTTGCTAAACCCCCAATCAGATCGATCAAATTCTTCACCTTCATCACCCCCTCCTAGAAACAACTAGCGATTGCAGCTGAAGAAGTCAAGGAGAGTTTTCACTCCCCTTAATATCTCTCTGTCCACAACCCTGAATTAACTTATCAAGAAAGGGCTGATAAAGCTTCTTGATCTAATGCTGCCTCCTAACCCTTTACCACGACGCTTTGATCCCACCCAATATTGCTCATATCATCAGAGTCATGGGCACCCAACCGACAACTGTCTGAAACTCCACCATGACATTTAGGATCTCATTGATAATAAGGTCATTCCACCTCCATCTGCATCGAATGTCATAGCTGGTTTTTAAATTCTTGTATTTTGCATTATTCAAGTCTCAAGTCAAGTAGGAGTCTTGTAAGTTTCTGCTTTGTTCTGATCAGTTAGATGTCGAGTTCGATGGCATGTCTATCTGTGCACTCTCTTCTTTTGCTTTCAATTTTATAATTCCTGCTCTCTTTGATATTAATGAAATAAACAAAGATTGTGATTATTTTGTACGCTTTCTGATTCGAAGGGGATACCCCTGAAGAATTAAAAGCTTTAATAAAAAAAAGAAGAAGAAATGTGTGCCCAACCAATAATTGAAGAAATTTTATCAACAAATCTGGGTAATGAAATTAACCCACAAACTGTCCAAATTGGTTCTTTATTATCTTTAGTTGAACGTGAACAATTAATGACTTTATTAAAAGAATTCAAAAATATTTTTGCATAATCAAACGAGGATATGTCCAAAATTGATCCCGATATTATCCAATACCATATTCCTGTGTATCCCAATTTTAAATTGATAAAACAAAAATTGAGAAGAATACGGCCAAAATGAGCTCTGAAAATCAAGAAAGAAGTCACCAAGAAGATCAACGCTGGTTTCCTCATGGTAATTGAATACCCAAAGTGAGTGGCGAATATTGTACTGGTCTTGAAGAAGGATGGAAGTATTAGAGTTTGTGTGAATTTTTGGGTTCTCAACAAAGCCAGCCCAAAGATAACTTCCCACTATCGCATATTGACATTATGGTGGACAGTATAGCGGGGCACGCCCTCTTGTCAATCATAGATGATTTTTTCAGGTACAATCAGATTCTAATAGACCCTAAAGACAGAGAAAATATGGCATTCACTACACCGCAGGATACCTACTGCTATCGTATAATGCTAGGGGCAACCTACCAAAGGGCTACCACTACCTTGTTGCATGACACATGAAGACGTTGAGGTGTATGTGGGCGACATGATTGTGAAGTTCAAAGTTTGAGACGACTATATCATAGTGCTGCGCAAATTCTTTGAAAGAATCAAGTAGTACAAGATGTGGCGCATCCCGCAGAAGAATTGGATGAAAGAACTTCTCTTATTCAATGAAAGAAGACTACAAACTCTGTTCTACATACAAGGGCCAATGCGTTCAACAAAAAAGTCAAGACCCGGGCCTTCAGAGAAAGTGACTTGGCTCTTAAGGAAATTAGGGCTCCCATATTTGATCCAAGGAAAAAATTCAAGCCAAATTGGGTCAGGCCGTATCTGATCAAGACTATTATGACTGGTAGCACCGTAATCATCATGGACCTGGACGACAATACATTCTCCACTCCAATCAACTTGGACCAGCTCAATAAAAAAATACTACTCTTGAGATAAAAATAAAAATAAAATAAAAGCTCACTGGGTTAAAAATCGAAAATGTGACCTAGGCAAAAGTTAGAGCAGCATGCAGGGCCAAAAACTCGAAAGGGCAATCTTGACAAAAATTAGGGCATCACAAAAGAAGAGTATTAATACCCGAAAGTAAACCGAGCTCGAACTATGTTACGACCTGATTCCACTTTTTGGGATACGTAGGCAGCTTTTATTAAGAAGTCCGACCACCATCTTTATTTTAGCCATATTTGAATTCGAGTAATGATCAATGCAAATTTATTTTTTAGTTTTGATAATAAAATTGTTTAATTGCAAGAATTGAAAATTTTTAAATAATTGGAAACCTTTTTCAGATAAACGTGAAATTTTCATTATTTCAGTTGCGATCACAAGGTTTTAAAAATAAAGGGCGGGCATGCAAGTCCCAAACTCTAAACAAAGAAGACAGCTATAAAATTCTAAAAGAAAAACAGATCTCTCAGATATTTCTTCTCTTTGCTATTTGTTCTTTTCCATCTTCTTTATTTCTACTCCATTTATCCTGAACCAACCATGTCTTGTACTTCTCGAGGAGTTCAGTATGGGATAGCTCTTACAGCTCCATCGGTGGACGAGATGGCCAGGCCTTCAGGTACCGCGCCAGAAATGGGGCCTGAAGGGAAGATAAATTAATACGACCCTGTACGCCGTCAAATATGATATGACCTCGACCAAACTATCTCATGATCCAGTGTGGATAATAAAAAGTGGACAGCCATAGACCAATCAGCAAGACATTTAGATGGTCCGTAATGGTCAAACTCATAAAAGAGACCTGCCACTAGGAGCACTACCAAGTGATGTCTCTTCCAGTCAGTGAAAAAAAATATTGTCTCCAAGCTACCTCAGTAGTACATATCGGGTAAAAAAGACGACAGACAAAGGTAACAATGTTGTACCCTTTTGAATCTTATTTTTTGTAGAAGAGTTACTTTCTCTATCAGTCAAATCTGAGAAGAGAGAAAAAGAGATAAGAATCGAGAGAAATTAGCCAAAGGAGAGATATGTGGAGATAGTGGAAAAAGGATAGAAGAGCGGTAAAATCTGAGAGAAATCAACAAAAGGAGAGAAGAACGGTAAAAATCAAGAGAAGAGTGTGTCAAAATCAAGATATTATCTCCAAGATGCCTCAGTAGTGCATATCGTGTGTATGTGTAAAAATCACATACACACGATCCTTTGGTTCATTCCTTCTAACCCTAGGATCATATGTATGTTACGATCCTTTCGTTCAATCTTTCTACCCTAGGATCGTGTGTATGTGACGATCCTTTTGTTCAATCCTTCTAGCCCTAGGTCCGTGTGTATGTGTAAAAATCACATACACACGATCCTTTGGTTCATTCCTTCTAACCCTAGGATCAATGTATGTGACGATCCTTTGGTTCAATCCTTCTAACCCTAGGTTCGTGTGTATGTGACGATCCTTTGGTTCAATCCTTCTAGCCCTAGGTTCGTGTGTATGTGACGATCATTTGGTTCAATCTTCCTACTCTAGGATCGTGTGTATGTGATGATCCTTTGGTTCAATCCTTTTAACCCTACGTTCGTGTGTATGTGACAATCATTTGGTTCAATCTTGCTACCCTAGGATCGTGTGTGTGTGATGATCTTTTGGTTCAATCCTTCTAACCCTAGATTCCTGTGTATGTGATGATTCTTTGGTTCAATCTTCCTAGGGTATTCATGTGTATGTGACGACTTTTTGGTTCAATCTTCCTACCCTAGAATAGTGTGCATGTGACGATCCTTTGGTTCAATTTTCCTACCCTAGGTTCGTGTGTATGTGACGATCATTTGGTTCAATCTTCCTATCCTAGGGTCGTGTATATGTGACAATTCTTTGGTTCAATCCTCCTAACTTTAGGTTCGTGTGTATGTGACGATCCTTTGATTCAATGTGATGATCCTTTGGTTCAATCTTCCTACCCTAGGATCGTGTGTATGAAATGATCCTTTGGTTCAATCTTCCTACCCTAGATTCGTGTGTATATGACGATATTTGGTTCTTGTAAGCCCTAGAAAACTAGGCACCCAATCTTCCTACCCTAGGTTCGTGTGTATGTGACGACCCTTTAGTTTTTGCACGTCATAGTAAAAGACTAGGAATCCTAAGCCCTGGTACCCCAGGCAAATCCTTCTAACCCTTGATTCGTGTGTAAGTGACGATCTTTTGATTTTTGCGCGTCCTAATGAAAGACTAGAAACCTTGAGCCTTAGTCCGCTAGGCACCCGAGTTTTTAAGTCTTAACTCGACCTATTAATTCATGATTTTCTTTCAATAAATTTAATTTTAGACCGTAACTTGGTTATTTCTATCCCACTTTCGTCCCGAATTTTTAGGTCTTAACTCGACCTTTTAAATTCATAGAAATTTTTCCCGATAAATTTAATTTTAAGCCATAACGTGGATTTTAATTATCTTTATCCCATGCCTGGTTCTGAATTTTAAGTTCTTAACTCAACCTACTAATTCGTAGTCTCCCTTTAAACCGTAACTTGGCTTTTGATTTTGTTACCTCACTATCGCTCTGAATTGTTGGGTCTTAACTTGACCTATTAATTTCTTGTTGCTCTCCCGTTTAAGATAATTTCTTGGATCTTAACTCGATCCTTTTAATTATTTTATCCCTAGCCGAGTTCTTAGATCTTAACTCGATCTTTGACTTGCTTGTTTATGCTTCCTTTAGATTTTGTTCGATCACACCAGCATCTGCATCATGGTAGCTTCCACATCATGTTTCTTATCTTGCATCCTTGCATTTTGCCCCGGTAACTACGTTTTGGTCTAATCTCTAGCAAATGGGTACGTAAGCAGTTCGATTAAAATTCAAGTATGACCAACATCATATGCATGCTTGTATGTTTGTGGTCTAAGATTGACGGCTCAGTCAAATAGATGTTGCCTTTAGATCTTTGATATAACTTGCATCACGCGTTGCTATGCAAGTTATGTCAAAGAGGGGCAACTGTAGACACCCCAATTTGATCACGCCTAATCTTAGGTGAATCCAATGATGAAAACAGTTGGAATGATGTCTCAGTTCAATTCTCGGGAAGTGATCCAGGTTTGGTATTTGAATCCGAAATCTTCAAACCAAAGAAATTTTGTCATACCATCAAAACTTGCTGTCCAAGTAAGGCGACCGCCATGTTCATTGGGGCGATCGCTAATAGAATCTTGTGAAAACCCTAACTAAAATGGCGACCGCCAACTCCAACATGGCGACCGCCAACTCATAACCTAGCGACCGCCAACTTCAAAAACCCTAACGCGTCCCAGAACGTGGTAGCATCTCATTAGTTGAAGAATTCTATAAATTCTGCATCCCTGGTACGTTTTTAAGGGAGAATTTTAGAGAGAGGTTTAGTGAGAGAAGTTCTGCCGAGTCGACAAGCAATTTCGAGCCTCGATGCCGAAGCCTTACCGAAATACCGGGATCCGAACCTCCGAAGCCTACTTTGGAAACTTAGCTTGGATCACAATCTGAGGATTGGGCCGTTGAAGCACATTCTCCCAATTTAAGAATTCCTTAGCAATCCAGGTATTCCATTTGGATCTCCGATCTTTCTAACTCCATTTCTTCTCTTTTAGAGTGATCGGGTTAAAATTCAATTTCAATTTATATTTTCCTTTTATTTACATGGTTAATCCTATTTACTTCATGTAATTTAGTTATTTTCTTTAGTTGTTTAGTTATTAATTTATTCGCACTCACACTTAGCACATTGTCATTTTTATTTGTATTCATTAATTAGTGCTAATATTTTTTTTGGCAACTACAACTTATTGATATTGTTAGTTGTTATAAAAAGCACTTACATTGTATAAATGTAATTGTCAATATTACATTCATATCCTCCAATTAAAATAATTGTGTGCTTATTTTTTTTTTTTCACTTCCTTTTATATTAGTTTAAAGTTTCTTTATAAGTTATTATTTTAATTCTTTAATGTCCCTTATTTTTTGTATTATTTTAATATTTTTTTATTTACATCTTTTTCTTTTACTTGCAATGTAACTTTAATTTCCTTTCAATACACTTTTTTTTTTATTTTTTTTTCTTATAATATTAGCTTAATGTTCCTTCATTAGACTTTATTTTTTATTTTCTTTTTCTTTTCTTTAATAGTAGTGTAATTTTTTTTTCTACCATCTTTTTTTTTCTTTTCATGTAATGAAGCTTTATTTTTTTTTTATAATGTAATTTTATTTTTCTCTCTTGCAATGTAGCTTTATTTTCTTTTCATAGTATTTATTCTATCTTTTTTTTGTATTTCATTAAACCTAAAAATCATAAAAAGTATTTTAAACTAATTTTCTTTTCTTTTTTTAAATGTAATTATCTTCTCTTTATTTTTATTTTTTTGTTTTCTTCTATCCCTTTTAAAGAAAATGTAAAATGTAAATAGTTAGGTTTTCTTTTTCATTAGTTTAATGTTCTAATCTTTTTATTTTTAACATAATTTTTCTTTTGTAAATTTTTTCTTTCCTTTTAAATCTTTAAATTCTCTTTTGTTATAAGACCTTTATTTTTAGTTTCTTTGTT
>JAOTRH010067787.1:0-18106 GCA_034768845.1 Heliamphora exappendiculata | reverse complement strand
GTCAGATCCTAGGACCGTTGGGCGTTGTGGTGTGAAGTTCAAAAAATAAGATATTTTCGATAGCCTATAAATATCTAGCCATAGATATTTTATTGGAGATCTTTTTCTCTCTCAACCTTTTGAACCAACCAAAACCTCTGCCTTCTCTTTAAATTTTCTTGATGCCCGAGCTTTGTTTTTGACGATTAGATTGTGAATCCTTAGTATCCTCGTTGTGGGCTACGCGTTCACCAAGACAGAATCTCTTTTTGGCAAAGTCTATTTTTGGTTGGCGTTTTGAGTTTCAAGTTTTTAACTCAATGAGGTAGGATCCTAGACTCTCATGTCCTAAAAGGGTATTACGTGTAATTGTATGTGTTTTTACCGTTTAAAAATGTATGAAAAGTTGGGTTATGTTTCGAAAAGTTAGGTTTTGATTCAAAATCATTTTCAGTTGCTTTCTGCTGGATAAAATGTGATCTTGAAGTGTTCTTTTTGATGTTTTGTCGTAGTTTTGGCCTTGTGTATATTCGATGGTAACAAAAGAGAGTTTGGATGCTTCGATTTTCTGGTTAGAAGGATGGATCCGTAGCTAGGGTTCCATTTTCGCTATGGTCCAGTCGACTGGACTGGGTGGTTCAATCGACTAGGTCGACAGTGTGATGATCCAGTCCACTGGGGTGAGGATTCAATCAACTAACTTGGGTTTGGTTTTTATTTTTGTGTTTTTCCAGTAGCTTTTCAGTCGACTGAATTGTGGGGTTCAGTTGACTGAACTCCTGCTGGGGCTATTTTGATTATTTTGAGAGGTCGTGTTGTGGCCTTGGGGATCTGTTGTTGTTTTGTTGTCGTCCTTGGGGGTGATGTGATTTTTTTAATCGTGGTGTTTATGCATAGTTAGGTGCGGGACGTGTTTGGGAAAGATAGTGTTTTGTGAAAACGTTTGTGAAAATCAAGTTTGTTGGAGGTTTGAAGCTTGCCTTCGGGGTTGGGTTTCGTCTTGTAGATTGTTGGTCGTCTGGGTTTGTGGTGACGGGTTGCGTGGCACGTGATGTCGAGATGGGTCGTGTGGCACGTGATGTCGTTATGTGAAATTTAGTGTTGTACGTGGTTTGGTGCATTAAAACTTAGGTTTTATTTATGCATGTGTTACGTGGGTTGCTTGGGTTGCGTGAGTTGCATGTGTTGTATGGTTAACTCCGGTTATAAGTGTATTAGATGGGGCTACGGTCCTTCGGTGAAAGCCCGAGAAGATGGTTGGGTGAATGTTAACTCTGGTTAATAGTGCATTAGATGAGGCTGCGATCCTTCAGTGCAAGCCTGTAACACTCCGATCCGAACCCTAATAGTAATCACCTAGATTATAACAACCCTGCTCAAACCCTACTATTAGCGACGGATAGAAGATGAGAATTTAGGTCGCTACATGAATAGAAGAAACCCTAATTAGCCAGAAAATCCTGATTTGACCCGAAAACCCTAAAAAGACCAAATACTGAGAGGCAAAACCTTAACACTTAGAAAAGTTTCAGAACAACTTAAATTAAGTAAATAACATAAAATATTAAATTAAAAATCAAAAATTCCCATAACTAAGGTAAAATGACCATTTTGCCCATAGTATAGCAAAAAGTCTTAAAAATTCAAAAATTGACACATGGACACCCAAAATCAGATATTTATATATAATTAATTAATAAAATATAAAATAACAAAAAAATGACCAAATTTCCCTTGCATGGCCGGTCACTTAGGAATTTGTGCCCAAAAAGTTACTCTTTACCTTTTTAAGCTTAAAAATAAGAAAAAGATGTATAAACTAAACATTATTTTGACCCAATACTTTTTATACAAATAATATACATAATAATATAATAATATAGTTCCACAAAAGCAAACAAATAATTATTTAAAATTTTTACATAATAAATAAGTCAAAAAGTCAATTCTAGTCAAACTAACTTAATTTAACTTAAAAGTCTACACTTATTTATTTAATTGCTATCGAAATTATGATAAATCATAAAAAGACTAAATTAATTATAAATACATTAATATAATAGGTTTTAGTAGGTTTAGGTACATAAAATTAATATTTTATACATTTATAATCACAAAAATATACCAAAATACAATTTAAAACCCTAATTAAATACAAAATCAGCTTTTTAGTCTCCCAAACATGCCCCAGCCATATCCCCATATGCACAACCTGAAAATATCTCTTACATAATCCCCTTAATAAGAGCTAACCTCCCATGCAACCAATCATAATAAAGAAAAATTAAAAATTTCTTACACAAGCATAATTATGCCCATTTGTTTAAAATTTTATAAAAGGGGCCCTATCTCCCCCCCTCCATACTTCGGTCACATTAGAGAGAGAGAGACCCGAAATTTGAGAGTTTTGTGTGTTCTTCAACTGTGGAGAGAAGAAGGAAGGAAGAAGGAGGAAGGAGCTAAGAGGAATCAAGGAGAAAGCGTCAAAGCTAAGTCCGCTTCTTCTTTAAACTGTTTGAGCATCAAAAGAGAAAAGCAACTCCTTCAAACTCTCTGATATTCTCCCCTAAGATACCTCTCAATCCATCTCTATAAAAAAACCTAAGAAAATAAAATAAAGAATGAATCAAAAAGGCGTCATGGGAGTAGAACATGGGCTGTTTGTGTAAGATTGAGTCTTCTATGAGCTTGTATGTGTATGTTTTTAAGTTTTATGGCTTATGTGTATTCTAGAGTTTTGGTTTATGTGAGTTTACAACATGCATGCAAAGAAACATGTAAAAAATGTACACAACATAAGCTTAGCAAACTGTCTCTATATCTTGTGTATTGGAGGTCGCCGGTCGTTGTTTAGAGTTTGACCTTGTTATCCTAGACATGACCACGTTTGATGTCATCCTAGGGATGGACAGGCTGACCACCTATCGTGCCTTCATCGATTACGATCGGCGGAGGGTGACGATTTGTACCCCAGCAGGAGATTGCTTTTGTTTTGTGGGAGACCAGGATGAGGGTTTGAGGTCTATGCCAGACATTGTGTGGAACCAGGGCAACCTGAGCTTCTTTTTCTCAGCTCTTATGGTGGACGAGGAGGTTGGAGTTCGAGGAGAGTTACCTCCGGTGGTGTGCGACTATCCGGATGTCTTTCCTGATGATTTGTTCGAGTTGCCGCCGAGCCGTGAGGTGGAGTTTTCTATTGATCTAGTTCCCAGAGCTGTTCCCATATCTATACCATCATATCGCTTTGCACCCGCTGAGTTGCGTGAACTCAAGGTACAACTTCAGAAGTTGCTAGACAGAGGGTTTATACGTCCGAGTACTTCGCCGCGGGGAGCTCCTGCTCTTTTTGCAAAGAAGAAGGATGGATCTTTGCGAAGAATAGGTATCTGATGCCGAGGATTGACGACTTGTTTGATCAGCTGCAGGGTTCGAGTTACTTCTCGAAGATTGACTTGAGGTTGGGATATCACCAGCTGAGGATTAGGGACGAGGACATAGTGAAGACCACCTTCTGGGCTCGCTCTGGTCACTACGAGTTTTTGGTTATGCCGTTCGGTCTGACGAACGCACCAGCTACGTTCATGGGTCTGATGAACAGGATCTTTCATCCTTGTTTGGACAGCTTTGTGGTAGTGTTTGTGGATGATATCCTGATATATTCACCCACCAGGGAGGCACACGAGGATCACCTGCGGATCGTATTACAGACCTTGAGAGAGCACTGCTTGTATGCAAAGTACGAGAAGTGCAAATTCTGGATGTTTGAGGTGAGATTTTTGGGACACGTGGTGTCTACTGACGGAGTAGCAGTGGATTCGTCGAACATAGATGCTGTGACAGGTTAGGAGTGACCGAAGAGTGTCTTCGAGATCCGTAGCTTTCTGGGTCTAGCCGACTACTATCGACGGTTCGTGAAGGACTTTGCGAGACTCGCTACACCGATGACACGTCTGACGCGAAAGGGAGTTGTGTTTTCTTGGAGTGAGTCCTGTGAGTCAGCTTTTCAGGAGCTAAAGATGAGGTTGACTAGTCCGCCAGTATTGATCATTCCAGAGCGAGGCTTGAGGTATACTGTATACTGTGACGCTTCACATGACGGTCTCAGATGTGTTCTGATGCAGGAGGGTAAGGTTGTAGCCTACGGTTCTCGGCAACTGAAGACGCACGAGCAGAACTATCTTACGCATGACTTAGAGTTGGCAGCCGTGGTCGTTTCCTTGAAGACATGGCGTCACTATCTGTATGGTGAGCATTTTGAGGTTTTCTCCGATCACAAGAGCTTAAAATACTTTTTTTCGCAAAAGGACCTGAACTTGCACCAGCGACGGTGGATGGAGTTATTAGAAGATTACGACTTTGATTTGCAGTTCCATCCTAAGAAGGCCAACATGGTGGCTGACGCGCTCAGTAGGAGATCTCACAAGTCGTTAGCTTCTGTTGCTAATCATGAGTTGGACATGCTTGCAGATGTTGGGGAGTTTGATTTGTGTCTTAGGGAGATCGTGACGGGTGCCACCTTATTTTCTATAGTTACTCGACCGGCGTTGATAGCACGTGTACTAGAGGTCTAGCAGAAGGATCAGGAGGCTCAGATGATACGAGACCGCGTTGCTAGTGGCGAGGATAGAGCAGGATGGATTTTGGGTTCTGATCAGAGTTTGAGGATGGAAGGAAGGTTGTTTGTGCCAGAGTCATGCCGAGCTGAGTTGTTACATGAATGTCATCATTCTCGTCTTGTCGTGCATCCAGGAGGCACGAAGATGTACCATGACCTTCGTCGTCAGTTTTGTTGGATAGGGATGAAGAGAGACGTGATCCAATTTGTTTCCCGATGCCTCACCTGTTAGCAGGTAAAGGCAGAACACCAGAAACCGACAGGGTTGCTACAGTCATTGCCTATATCAAAGTGGAAGTGGGAGCACGTCACAATGGACTTTGTGTCAGGACTTCCTCGGTCACCTAGGGGACACGACGCCGTATGGGTTGTGGTTGATAGGTTGACGAAGTCTGCACACTTTCTCCCCATCCGCGTGAGAGATTCAGTGGAGCGACTGAGTGTCTTATACGTCAGAGAGATAGTTTGGTTGCATGGAATGCCAGTATCTATTATTTCTGACTGAGACCCGCGCTTCACTTCCCATTTTTGGCAGAGTCTTCAGAAGGCTTTGAGGACGAACTTGATGTTCAGTACTGCTTTTCACCCCCAGACGGATAACCAGTCAAAGAGAACTATACAGATACTAGAGGATATGCTGAGATCTTGTGTTCTTGACTTTAGAGGTTCGTGGGAGGACCATTTATCGTTAGCAGAGTTTGCAAACAACAACAGCTATCAGTCCAGTATTTGGATGGCATCATTTGAGGCTTTGTATGGCAGACCTTGTAGATCACCCGTGTGTTGGACAGATGTGGGAGAGATCACAGTCTTGGGGCCAGACATGGTACGGGAGACGACAAAGAAGGTTGTGTGATACGCCAGCGCCTACTGACAGCGCAGAGTCGCCAGAAGAGTTCTGCAGATCAGAGGAGACGACCTTTGGAGTTTGCAGTGGGGGACCATGTGTTTCTGAATGTCTCGCCACGTAGAAGTTTGATGAGATTTGGTCGTAGCGGGAAGCTATCGCCTCGTTCTATTGGACCTTTTGAGATTCTTGACAGAGTTGGAGTGGTTGCTTACCGTCTCGCTTTGTCACCTCATATAGTATCAATGCATAACGTGTTCCACGTTTCTATGCTTCGGAGGTACGAACCTGATCCTTCACATGTCTTACATTGGGCTGAGCTGCTGGTTGAGGAGGATGCCACTTATGAGGAGCGTCTAGTGAAGATTCTTGACACAAAGGAGCGAGTGTTGCGGGACAGAACCATTGCTTATGTCAAGGTCTTATGGTTTCATCACAGGGTTGAAAAAGTTACATAGGAGCTAGAGTCTGAGATGTGTGCAAGATACCCAAAGCTTTTTCCCTTGTGAGCTTGTAGTGAATTTCGGGGGTAAAATTCCTTAAGGAGGGGAGAGTTGTGAGACCCGGGCACGTCTCATTTTGAGGCATATGTATATATGATGTGTTTTGCGTATATATGTCTGCGACGTATGATTTAATCGTTTTCATGCATGTTTATGTGTAAATAAGTATACAGGGTTGGTTCCCTGGGTTATTGGAAGTTGCCGAGCGATTTTCAAAATTTTTGAAAAAAAAGATATTTTTGAGATATTTTGCTTATAAATATCTTCTTTTAGATATTTTATTCAAAATATCTACTCATTCTCTCTCTCTAGCTTTAAAGACTCACTAAACACTCTGCCTTCTCTCTAACTTCTCGGGGGCCCGGGACTTGATTTTTGATAAACCAACTGCTGATCCGTAGTATCGGCATTGAGGTTTATGCATTTTCTGGACAGAATTTGATTCCGACGAAGCTCAATTTTGCACATGGATCGAGACGTCGAGTTTTGAACTCACCGAGGTAGGATCTTAGACTGTATAACTGTTAGAGCGTACTACATATAATCCTACGTGTTTCCACCGTTTTAAAACGCATGAAAAATGTGTTTATGTTCTAGATCCAATTTTGGGTTAAAACTATTTTTTGGCGTTTCGGGTGGATGAAATCATGCTTTGAGGGTTTCTTTTGTGGCCTTTTGGTAAGCTTGGGCTTACATATCCTTGTGGGTATCCAAAACAGAAGTTTGGAGGTTTGATTTTGGGTTTGGAGCCAAAAACATGCAAAAACTATAGCACAAAACAAAATCTGGGGGAGTTCAGTCTGTTGGACCTTGAAGGTCAGTTGAATGAATCATCTTTTTGGGCTTCAGTCGACTGAACCTGGGGGTCAGTCGACTGAACCTGGGGGTCAGTCGATTGAAGTTGCTAGTGTTTTGATTCTTTAATTTCCATAAGGCTTTTCAGTCGCCTAGGGGCTTGGGCTAGTCGACTGAGGTCCTGTGATGAGGCTTGGGTGTTGTTTCAAATGGTTTTGGGTTCCTCACTTCGTCGTGTGATGTTTATCCAAGGTTTTGTTCAAAATACTATGGTTTCAAGGGGGTATTTGAGGTTTTCAAAAGGATGGTTTGAAAACGGAGTCTTGGGAAAACCTTTAAAAGTGTTTGTGAAGGTTTGGAGCTAGCCTTTGGGGTTGAGTCTCAACTTTTAAAACATTTTGGGTGAAAATATATTTTTACATATGTTGTTGATCTCCATGGTTCATGGATGGGATCCCTTTTATATACATTTGTTATATATCTGTTAGCGTGTTGGGTTTTATAATGCTATCCATAGATGTACCGTGACAATGGTTGTGTGGTTTAGAGTTGGGCTTCCATTGCTCCTTGGTGAAAGTCCAAAAATGTGCGCAGAGTGGGTTCGCTCTGGTCCCCCGGTTTAATCCCCGTAAACGTGGTAGTGGTTAACTTCGTCCATCGATTGTGGCAATCCGTAAAGAAGCGAGTCGTGATTTGGTTAACTTCGTCTGTCGGTCATAGAAATTCGTAAAGAAGCAAGTTATCCCTTGAGTGGGTATGTTGTTGTGACATCGTATAGAACTTGTCATTACCTAGCAGGCCTTAAGTGGTTCAGGACTAGGGTAATGGGCAGGAGTCTATAGTTGTTACTTTTGTCTTGAGTTGACAAAGTCGGTACATAGGATTATATTTGTTGTGTCTCCTCGGCTGTGTGTTCTGAGTCGAGAATGCTGTGTTTTATTACTTTCCCTTAACTGTAGTATGATAACTGTCAGATTATATGAATAGTTTCAAGGATGGAAAATTGATGGATTTTTTAGAGGAAAACCTGTTTGGCTTTTGTGGTGGAGCTCGCTCCCACCATATGATTGCATGGCCTGTATTATAGTTTACAGTCTATTTTTCTATTGGGTTTCGGTTCACGGTGTGGAATTTTCTGAAAAATATTTTCAGGTGATCGTGACGAGTTGACCTAGTGCAGAGGTGATGAAAACTTGCTGTAGTTTTCCCTTTTTAAGACATGTACTTCTACACGTGATGCATGTTGAGGCTGATTTTGTACGCCTTTTGGCAATATGCTTATTCATGTATGAGAATGCATGTTTACAGTTTTATGAGGGCTGAACATGGGAATCTTTTATCCAACTACTATATTTTGATTTCCAACTGTGAAAACCTATTTTATGTATAAATGGGTGCTTTGGTGGGCTTTCGCGCGATCTGGATGTTTGGGGAGTGACATGATTAATCCAAAAGAATTTTTCCAGGTAAGGGTGTGTGTGTAAGTCCTACAAAGTTATTGTGCAAAGCCCAGTAAGGGTGAGGGTTGGTCTCCAAAGGCATTAAGTTGTAGTTCCTTTTAAGGGTGAGTGTTAGCCTTTAATGGCATTTTGAATTTTTGTATAGAGTCGTGTGTTAGAAACTATTAGTTTGAACTATGGCTGTGGCTTTATAGCCTTATCATGAGATATATCCACATCTCTTTGAGCAAGGTATAAAAATTTCGAGGACGAAATTTCTTAAAGGATGGTAGATTGTAATAATCCAAACTCAAAGATACGATTAGAAAAGAAAGAACATCTCAAAAGGAACGAAATCTCAAACTTAAGTTCGGTAAGAAGAACAGGCCCGACCGTTTAACCTTTCAAGCCTGAGACCCAGGACAGAGTGGGAATCACAGAAGCATGTATTGAAACCCTAATGTTGAGAATAAGATTTCAAAATTTTATGTCCAAGTCATTTTAAGACAAGAGTTAAACTCGAAAAGTTTTAAAAATCCAGATTTTGACACATGGATAGACTAAATCAAGGATTTAAATACAATTATGTAGCAAAAGACAAAATAATATAAAAAATGACAAAAATATCCCTTAGTGGCCGACCTTGGGAAGAGTGCCAAAAAGTTACTTTTTGCTTTCTTTTTTGCTGAAAATAATGAGAAAGGTATTAAGTTAAGTATTATGATGATCCAATACTTATTGAACAAGTAATGTACATAATAATATAGTATTATAGATCAACAAAAGTAAACAAATCATTATTGAAGTTTATACAAAACAAAATAAGTCAAAAAATCAGATATTACCAAAATAGCTTAATTTGACTTAAAAGATTACATTTATATAATTAATTGCTATGAAAACTGTGACAATACATGAGAATATTATATTTCTCATAAAAATACAAAAATAATAAGTCTCAGTAGAAAAAGACACCAAAAAGATACAACAAATTAACTTTTAAAATATTTTCTTGCACAAAAGGGCACGCAAATCAATTCAAAACCCCTTGATTGATGTGGGGTCAAATTTTTGTCCCCTCAAACTGACCCTAACTGTAATCCCTCACCCCAAATCTAATAAATCCCTCACCCCAAATCTGATAAATCCCTCTCAAAACTTGTACCAAATCACATCACCACTTCTCCCCTTCATTATTTTGGTCCAAGTGAGGTGAGAGACCAGATTTCCATTATTTCTATGTGTTCTTGAGGTGTTCCACAAGTTTGAGAGAGAAAAGAGGGAGAAGAAAAGAAGAAAAGAAGAAAGGAAGGAGAAATGAAGGAGATGAGTTTTTTTAAAGTTAAGTCATTCCATGCCACCATCCCTTGAGCCCTTAAACAAGTAAGTAAAATATCTAAATCTTATATCTAATATCCCTCAAAATATTTCTCAACACATCCCTTTAAAAATTCTAAGAATCGAGAATCGAAATCAAACCGAAAAGGCGTCGTAGTTGGAGATTTTGGGCTATTATGTTTATGGTGGATATGAGATGTTGTTGTATGTTGTTATCTTTGGGTTTGATAACCTATAAGTATTAAAACAAAAGCATGCAAAGAAATAGAACAAAAACTTGACATGACATAAGTAGAAGACTTCGACCCTAAGAGACTTAATTTTTGATAACATATATGTTTTTGCCCTAAACTTTGGAACGCCATAACTCAATGTAAAAAATTCATCTAAGCATGTTCTTTATGTTCAGATTTATAATTTTGTGTTATCTTTCATCCAAAGTTAGTTTCAACTCATTTGAATAAGTAGAACTCGAGATATTGTAATTTTACCAAAGTGTGTCATTTTTTGACCAGTCAACACCACCGACCTAACAACCCTAGTTTGAAATACTATCTGAACTTTGGTTAAAACATAAACGTTGTCGATTACATGTGTATCTATCTACCCACCGAGAATGAACACAAAATATTGAGTTTTGATATGTCAAAACTCCTTTCAAATTCTCTATTGAGTTTCAGCCCTCAAGGGACACTTCTGTCACATATTTCTGTGTAGCCAAAAATCGCTATTTTTAGTGATCTAATACAAAAGTGGTTTACATAAACATTGTAGCTAACATATTGAAGTACTTTGTTTCCAAACATCATACCTTAAAGCCTTGGGATAATTCCCCAAAACCAGTTTGAAACCATCTGTCCAAAATCGACTCTGCTAAGTTTTAGCGGCTGACAGACCCTATTTTCCGAAATGGCTAAAAAGTATAACTTGTTCCAAGCAACTACCCTTATCTAAACATTAAACTTGTAGAGGACACGTTGAACTTGAACGTACTAAAAAATGGGCTCATTTGGACTCGATATGATACCGCTAAACCGAGACCAACAGAGCCACTTTTCTGACCAATTCTCTGAGCAAGTGCTGAACCGTTTCCGTCTAGTTTTTTGCCCATTTGCCTTAAGTTTTGGCATTTGTGTTGAACATAAAAGTTGTAAAAAATATTTTAATCTAAATCATCACTAAAAATAATAATCCAATTCCAAGTCTAAGTACCTCAAGATGCTATGGTACTTGACATTTTAATGATTGAGAAATAGTATTAAATGGTTAAGTTAAATTCTTAAACAAGTGAAGGATTGGACAAATGCGTAGTGCCCCTTAAACCTAAAAAGAAAGTAACCATGGTCCTTAAAAATCAAGAAAATATTCAATGATCAGAATCATTTTAGTACTTCACATTCTAAGAGGGATAGAACTCCGTGTTGACGATTACGTCATGTTTGCTTGCTAGGCATGAAAATTTTGTTACTCGAGGAGCAAGCTTAGCTCGTTGACAGAGGCTCAGTTCGTATGCATATAAGATAAGGTGAGAGTGTTTAGCCATTATCTTGAACTTGAGTTTATGTAAATGATACTTGAAAATACTTTGAAGCGTATATTTTGAATTATGACTAGTTTGACGATCGCATGAACCTGTTGTTTTCAAAAGCCATGATATTTTTAATTCAAGTGGGCTATCCATGATATTTTGAGCTAGCATGATGTTACTGTGAAAGTATGGCTAATGTTGTGTGGTTGTTCCAAAGTACCAAGTTATAAGGATTTTCGGCCCTTTGTATCCTGTTATGAGGGAGGTTACCCAACTATGGGTGTTGTTTGTCCCTATGGGGGAGATTTCCCGTTGAGCAGGGATTTTTACCTTAAAGGCTTTTGGGCTGAGACCCAGATTTTAGCACATACCACTCGTACTTCGTGAAGAGTGGCCCTCATTCCATCACGTTGCTATCTGTGCATTACGAATTGAGGTTACGGTTTCGTCAGAACTCCCGGTCGTGAGGTTGATGACTACTTGGATATTATTGGGGTTTGAGTCTAGAATTGAGAAAGTGGCCATGCATTTTAAATTTGTGGCGGCTAAGCCAGGAACGTATTTTTATTTGCAATACTAAGAATGTTCTGTATAATTTGTGATATTTTTATGTTCAAGCAAATGCATCAGTTTCTATATTTTCGTGAAAAATGTGATGAACTATTTTTAGAAAGAGTTTTCAGTTATCCTTAGCTAAGTAATTTTCTTTTCTGTTTATGATAATGCTAAGTGCGCTCTCCCGTAACCTCTATGGTTGCAGATACTAGGAACGGCTAGGAGTTGGTCTGCCACAAGCGTCGTCGAGTAGTTTTGATTCTGGTGTTGGGAATCGTTTTTGTTCGGTTTTCTTTTGTTTAGTTTTTAGTTTTGGTTGAGCTTCATGTATAAGACCCTGAAGTTTTTTTTATAAATATTTTAGAAGTAATGTATGCCCTTGGGATGGCGAATTCCTAGTGACTCATGTATACCTCTTTTGACATTAAGGCGTTGTTGTTGCTTAGAAGTTCTTGTTTGATCTTTTAATACCTTTATCCCTTGTCTTTCTCTTTGGCCGCTGGTTTAAGGTGGGATCACATCCTTTTGTTCAGGTTTGGTGCCTTGCGGGAGCAGGATGTTACAAAAAGAGCTGGAGAACCCGTTCTTAAGGATAATGAGTGAATGTAGCATTTCAAAAATAGTCGAGTGTAACCCAGAGCCTCAAACTACGTTATGGCCTGATTCCCTTCTTCGGGGTACGTAGACAGCTTCTGTCAAAAGTTCCTCCCAAACCTTTGTCCAAAGTTCTCCTTTGTAATCTTGTTTTAAGTAGTTGATCAAATGCAAAAGCTTACTTTAAGTTTTTCTAATAGATTGGTTGTACTGCAAAAACAAAAATCTAAAGAACAATTTTAGAAATTAACGCAAACTAGAAGGGGAGAAAATTTCATTCAGAAGTTTTTAGGAAAGAGTTCTCCTTTTTCCTAAAAACTGAAAAGAAAACATCAAGATATTGAGGCACAACAAAGAAAAGTCAAATCTCTCTTCTATCTGCATCTCCTCCTTTCTTTGCACTGCGCTTTAGCTCGTTCCCCAGCCAAGCATTATAATCCCCAGAAAGCTCACCATCAAACTCACCGCCAACTGGCATCATCAGTCGAAAAAACCAATCTCGCTAGTACTGGCCCAAGAAAGGAGCCCGATGAGGAGAACAGTATAAATGGCTTACGGCAGCTGTGACGTCCCGTCCACTGGGCACGTCGAGACATAGATAAGTATAGATAAGGAGAATATTCTAGCCATTCATTTATATTTAAATATCATAAATAATACTTCATTAAGAGTTTAAAACTGATTAAAAGTACATAATGATTACAATTTCTCCAACGGATTCAACAAAAATTTACAATACGCTCGTGAAAATAGAATAAAAAAGAACAAAAGGTAAAAACTCAATTCTTCAGCTAGCATTGTCACGGTCCGCTGGCTCCTACCACTCACTCTGTTCTTCCATTCCGTCTTCTTCTTCAGGGGTGACTTTCTCAAATAACTCATCACACTCACCTGTGGTACGAATGCCATGAGCCAAAACCCAAAAGTAAATTCCCTAAACCGTTTAATAAACTCATAATAAAATATTCTACAGTACATATCGTATAATACCCAACACAATTTAAGGCCAAAGAGATAGACAATTTAACTTTTTCAACATGGTAAGCATATATAAGAACAATTGTGTGAGTGCGCGATACAAATGAATGCAATTCAGATACCCATCCCGACTTGTATCCAGAAATAAAAATAGGAGTTCCACTTGTATGGACTCATTATCATTATTGCTGCCTCAGGGACTTATTGTCATCGTCGTGATGGGACTTTATATTATTGCCACCTCAGAAACTTATTGTCAATGCTGTGATGGGACTTTTTATATTATTGTCACCTCAGGGACTTATTATCATTGCCGTGATGGGACTTTATATTATTACCACCACCTCAGGGACTTATTGCCAATGCTGTGATGGAACTTTATATTATTGCCGCCTCAGGGACTTATTGTCATTGTCGTGATGGAACTTTATATTATTGCCACATTAAAAATTAAGATGCTCGCTTAACATCAAACCCAAGGTTTAAATTACCAAAACTAGAGTGCTAGTGACGAACTCGTGGTGCCCAACAGAATTCATAAATAACAATCTTTCTTTTGAAATACTGGGGACACACCCAGGGTGCTTAGAGGGAATATATCCCAAAATAGTTACACAAATGGCTAACAAGGACACCCTAGACTAGGAGCTGAGAAAAGAATAATTTCAATATAACCCAACCCACCACGATAGATACGGAAAGAACTCTGATAACCCAAGATGAAATGTAGGAATGCTCATGATGTGCAATATGTTTCTCGTGTGCAATTAATCATAGCATGGCATGTATATGACATGGCATATGGTACAACTTGCTAAAGCATCAAGTACAAGCATTCAAAGTATAACCATAATTTATGTAACATAGAATCGAACCATTGGCATGAGTTTATTTTATCAAAAGTATCAATTTCATACACTAATTACTCACCAACTTCATATAAGGTTCACATACTCAAGTTCCATAAATAACACGCCACTCGTACACTTAGCCAATTTTAGATAATTGTTTAATTGCTAGTTTTAAAATTGCGACAACGTTTTGAAGTACTTAGACGTAGATTTAATTTTTGATATTTTAATACCATTAGATAACAATATTTTCTACAACTTTCATGTTTATCACCAAGCTCATATCCTAAGGCACCAGGGTCAATTATTTTATTGAAGTAAAATTCATTCAGCATTTTATAGAGAAAAACACAGTAATTGGGCCTCTGTTGGCCACGATTTTGGAACATCAATTCAAGAGCTATAGATCTAATGTTTGGTGATGCTTTAGTTTAAGGTGTCCCCTACAAGTTTGATGTTTTGTGCTATGGCAAGTTGTTTGGAAAACGATTGAGATTTTGGCTAACTTATAAAAAGGGTTCAGTTAGTCTAAAAAGGGTCTGCAAAATGTGTTTTTAACAGAAAATGCTCAAAACTTTTGGGGTATCATCCGAGGGTATTTTGGGCTGGTGTTTGCTCTTTATTTAGTTCAATATGTTAGCTACATTTTTCATGTTTATCGTTTTTGAATTTGGCTTCTAAAAAGTTAGGTTTCTGGTCTCACAAAAATGTGTGACAGAGAGGTATGTTAGTCACTAAAACTCAATAGTAAATTTGGGATGAGCTTTGACCTATCAATACTTCATATTGTTAGCTCTTTTTTGGTGGAAAGAAAGATAAATATGTCCTCGACACGTTTTTTGTTTTGACCAAAACTCGGTTCTCACTCTAACCTAGGGTTTTTGGGTCAGCAACTGAGAGTGGTCAAGATCTAACATTCTTTGGAAAAAAGGATATATCTTGAATTCTATCCAACGAAATCACTTCAAACCAATTTTGTATGAAATATAACTCCAAATTCTAGGTCTGGACATAAAAAGTACTTCAAGATCATGTTTTTACAATCAGTTATGATGTTTTTAAAGTTCACGACAGAAAGTAGATAATCCCAAAAAATTAGGTAACTTAGGGTTTTAATAACTTAGCTCATGCGGTGTCCATTTATGTTGTGTTTTCTTTGCATGCATGTTATAAACTCACATAAACCAAAACTCCAGAACATGTTTAAACCATAAAACTCAAAAATATACACATGCAAACACATGCAAAGCTTGCTCGTACATAAATAGCCCATAAACTACTCCTACGACGCCTTTTTGAGTTATTCTTTGTTTTATTTTCTTAGAGTTGATTATAGAGATGGATTGAAGGTTATCTTGTGGGAGAATATCAAAGGGTTTTAGAGAGTTTACTTACTTGTAGAGATTAAGTTTGGGTTGAAGGTTGGATGGACTTGGCTTTCAAGACTTCCTTAGTTCTCCTTGCTACTTCTTCCTTCTTCTTCTTCTTTCTTCTTCCCACACTAAGAGAACTTTTGGAGATAGATTTTTTGGTCACTCACCCTCTCTCAAGCTCAACAAAAAATGAAGGGAAGAAGTGGGAGATTGGGTCCTTTTTATAGAATTTTAAAAGGGCGGGTTTAATGATGCTTGTGTAAGAAAATTTGAATTTTTCTTAATTATGATTGGTCGCATGGGAGGCTAGCTCTTATTAAGAAATTGTGTAAGAGATATTTTCAAATTTTTGTAGAGGAAAAGTCTGCTAGGGCTGTTTGGGGAAGCTTAAAAGTCAATTTTGCATTATTTTAATGATGAAATTTGGTTTGGATACCATTTTGTGTAAGAAAATGCATAAAATATTAATTTTGTGTATCTTTTTGATATCTTAACCTATTAAAATCTATTATATTAATTAATTTAGTTTTTTCATGATTTATCATAATTTTCATAGTAATTAATTAAATAGGTATAAACTGTTAAGTTAAATTAAGCTAGTTTGACTAAAATTAGTTTTTTAACTTATTTATTGTGTAGAGATTTTAAATAATGATTTGGTTACTTTTGTTGACCTATGATATTATATTAGTATGTATATTACTTGTATAAAAAATCTTGGGCTATAATAATGCTTAATTTATGCATCTTTTTCTCATTTTTGGGCTTAAAATGGCAAAAAAGCCACTTTTTTGGCACAAACTCCAATGTGGCTGGCCACTAAGGGTATTTTTGTCATTTTTTGATGTTATTTTGTCTTTTATTAGTTAATTGTATTTAAATATCAGACTTAGGGTGTTCATGGGTCAAATTTTAGATTTTAAAGATTTTTTGCTGTACTAGGGGCAAAATGGTCATTTTACCCTAATTATGAGAATTTTTACTTAATTTACTTAATTTATTATGTTAGTAGTCTTCTGGAAGTATTAGGGTTTTGTCTCTGAGCATTTGATCTCTTTAAGATTTTCGAACCGAATTAGGATTTTTGGCCAGAGTTAGGCTTACCATCCTTTTAGAGATCTAAGATCTTGTCAACTAACTGTCGCTAATACTAGGGTTTAGGTTAGATCGCTACACTGGTCGTTATAAACTGGGTTGTTACAACTAGAGTCTGTACCGGGGTGTTACAGTAGCAACATGCTTGGTCTAAGTGTGCCCAAACAGATGGAGAATGCGATAAGGACGGTAGAAGGTAGCTAGCTTCAAGCTGATCAATAGAACCAATGTTGGAGGCAAAACTGCCAAGATCATTATTTTTGTAAATGATTTTCGATAAAAACTAACTAGACGGGCAAATGCCAAAACGGGTTCTACATAAAACTTTTGATGTCGAACGATCAAAATAAAAATCCGTACAACCATAGTTAATTTAGAAGAATACCTTTTTACCGGTCGATTCTTCTACTACAATTTTGATTCCGAGTTGAAGCTTCTGTCAGACTTTCTGCTGTATTCTCATATCCGATTTTTGAATGTAGTGTGGGCTATAATCTATTGGAAACTCGTACCGGCAGAACCTGGACAACTTTAGTTTTGAAGACAAGTTATAATATAGTGCAGCCTACCCGCATATTTATAGGGCAACAGTAGGGATCTGTAAAGTAATTATGACAAAGACTTCTAGTAGAACACAGATACCCATCCAGCGGTTTTCACAATTAAGCAAACCTCATAACGGTATCTGTAATTATAAAAATCTTACATTAGTTTTTGTAATTTTCATAAAATACTAAATTACAGTTCACACCACTAAAGAATTGTAATTGCACTTTAAGCCAAAATCTCAAGACCTTCTTGCATTAAGATCCTATTATTAAATGCTTGACTCATCTCTCCACGTTAAGACTCCCAATACCTGCCAATTAAATTTAATTACTGATAATTTAATTTAATCGACATCTTTAAATTTTCTAAGCCCTTTCGTTTAACTTATTTAACAGTCGGATAATCAAATCTACCTAAGCGCTTGAACCGGTCGAAACTTATAATCTTCCTTAAAATGATATCATCAATCTCGTTCATTCGAGGCATGGATTCCGTCAATAATTAATATTCACCTTATAAATAATACTGCTATCCAACTCACTAGAAATATAGACCCATATAAGACCGCACTATCTAATAGTAAATACACGCAAATCAATAATTATTTCAAGACTAAGAACATAAGCACTATTCATAATAATCTTGGGGTGTTAATTAATTTATACAGTCAGTATAAAATTAATTATCCCAATGTGTCCCATTCAATAGACACAAAGTGTATTAGTACAGAGAGTCGAAACAACAGACGATGCTATTACTTGTTCCCCGTAACCAAGACATGCCTACTAAAATTTTGTGTTACAGTCGTACCGATATTATGTCAATTTTCATCTAAATAGTTGTTGAATCTAGGCAACCCAAGGGGGGAGTGAATTGGGTCTTTAAAAAAAATAATAATTTAAAAATCTTTTTCAAAAATCTTTCAATACAGCAATAAACCAAGATATACAATTATATAAGCAATGGAAATATTAAAAGATGAGGGATAGAAAAAAGAACCAGACACCAGAGATTTATAGTGGTTCGGCTTTATCCTAGCCTACATCCACTCCTCAAGATCTCCCTTG
>JAOTRH010067776.1:245-18107 GCA_034768845.1 Heliamphora exappendiculata | reverse complement strand
TGGGTCGACACAAATAGAAATTGTGTCGACACAAAACAACCGAGACCTCCTGCAGATTTTTGGTGTCGACCCCAAGATAAGTTGTATCAACCCAAAAGTCCCGAGCCTGCCTTTAGAATTTAGGTGTCGACCCCAAGACCAAATGTGTCGACACAAAATAACTGAGGCTAACTGTAAAATTTTAGTGTCGACCCCAGAGACCAAATGAGTCGAAACAAAAGTACCGAGACTTCCTGCAAAAATTCGTGTCGACACCAAAGGCAAGTTGAGTCGACACAAAGTTGTTCTTCCAGATGCTGAAGTTTCAAACGAGTCAACACCAGATTCATTTGTGTCGACCCCAGAACGTTGGAAGGTAAAGTGTAAAAATTATGTCGACCCCTCAGAAGATTTGTGTCGACCCAACCACTTGAAAAATCCTGCCCTAAACACTTTGTGTCAACACCAAAGCTATTTGTGTTGACCCCAAAGACAGAAATTCAAAATACAACAGATCTCAACTGTTAGATTTTTTACATTTATTGCTCCCACCTACCTCCAACGGTCAAGAACTCACAAGAAGTTATATAAAGAGTTACTTCTCAGCATTTAAGAAAGTTGGAGGCTTGCATTTACTGTTCTATTGCTCAAATCAATCTCAGAAATTATCAAGCTCACATTTATTGCTACAATTCTAGTTCTTGTTCCACATCTCTCTTTACCCTTTTATTTATTATAAATTCTTTCTGTAAAGAGAGTGAGTGTTCTTCATTTATTATATCTCATTTATTATAATCAATGGTGAGTCACCATTTAACCTTTGAGTGAGTGAGTGAAACTCATCAAAGAAGAGTTCAAGAGAGATTAGAAGAAAATATAGTCTTATTTTCATAGGATCTTCTTGAAGGTGAAATAGGCTTGTGAATGTACCAGTAAACATTCAGATAGCTCAAGAGAAGACTTGAAACTTGTAAAGGCTTGGAATACGCCCGTGAAGTATATTGAAAAGTAAAAATACTCAAGGGAGATCTTGAGGAGTGGATGTTAGGATAAAGTCGAACCACTATAACTTCCTAGTGTTTGGTTCTATTTCTCTATCGCTCATCTTTTAATATTTGCATTGCTTAAATATTTGTATATCTTGCTTTATTACAATATTAAAAAAAAATTTAAAAATAATTTTTAAATTGCTATTTATTTTTTAAGACCCAATTCATCCCCTTCTTGGGTTGCTTAGATCTAATAATTGGTATAAGAGCCTGAACTCTTGCTTTTGACTTAACAATCTAAGAATTTTATATGGCAACTACTAGTATTGGACCTGTCCAATCTGAAGGTCAATCAATCAACAGATTTTATTTGTTCAATAGAACAAACTATAACAATTGAAAGGCTAGAATGAGAATATACATTCAAGCCGTAGACTATGATCTTTGGCGAGTTATCATAAATGGACCCAAAATACCCACCAAAACTGTTGAAAAAGAAATTATTTATAAACCAGAAGAAGAATGGACTGAAACTGACATTAGGGATGTACAAAAAAATACTAAAGTTATGAATCTCCTTTACTGCTCACTTAAGCCAAACGAGTTCAATAGGATCTCGACTTGTGACACCGCTAAAGAAATTTGGGATAGATTCGAAGTTACCCATGAGGGTACCAATCAAGCGAAAGAGTCAAAAATTAGTCTACTTGTACATAACTATGAACTATTTAAAATGAAGCATGATAAAATTATATCTGATATGTTTACTCGTTTCACTAACATTATTAATGGACTGAAATCTCTTGGCAAGATTTACACTAATGCAGAAATGGTCAAAAAGATTCTGAAGTGTATGCCAAAGAGTTGGGAAGCAAAGGTCACGGCTATACAAGAAGCCAAGGACCTAAACAGGCTCAGCGTAGAAGAGCTTCTTAGTTCTCTTATGACCCATGAGATGAACATCAAGATGGATGATGGGAAAAATAACAAAAAGAAGAAAGGCATTGCCTTCAAGTCTTCAACTCACGATGAAGAATCTGAAGAAGAGTTCTCCAATGATGAGAATGAAGACATGGCTCTCATCACAAAGAAGTTCAAGAAGTTTCTTAGAAATAAGAAACTAGGAGGAAGGAAATTCTTCAAGAAAGAATGATACAAGGGAGAACCAAACAAGTTCAATTGTGATTCTAGCAGATTCAAAGCAGAACACAAGAAGGATGAGATAACCTGCTTTGAATGCAAGAAGCCTGGACACGTCAAACGTCAAAGCTGAATGCCCTTAGCTCAAGAAGCAATTCAAGAAAGATTCAAGAAAGTCATGATTGCAGCTTGGGGCAAAAGCGATGACAGCAGCTCTGAGGATGAAAAAGAAGAAAATGAAATTGTCAATCTATACTTTATGGCCAGAGAAGATGATGAGGTAACTCTTGATTTGTTTTGATTAGAAGAACTGCAAAATACTTTTGAGAATTTGCATGATGAGTTGAGAAAATTAGGTGCTAAGAATTCTATTCTAAAAAAATTAGTTCTTTCCTTCTCAACTGAAATAGAGATTTTAAAGAGTGAAAAATCTGTTTTGGCAAAACAAGTCTCTGATCTGAAAAATAAAAACCAAATTTTGAATGAAAGAGTTGAGGATCTTACAAAAACTATTTATAAATTCACTCAAGAAAAGAAAATTTTGGATAAATTTCTTGGGATGCAAAAATGTGTTTTCAATAAAGCTAGAATTGGTTATAAGCCTAAGAAGAAACAAAAACTCTTGAGCAACATATTTGTCAATGCATCATCAAATCATTCAAATGCCACTTACTTTCACTGTTATGAGCATAGACACATTGTCACCCACTGTCCACGTAGAAATTTTTTAAATATTTCTGTTAAGAAGACTTGGGTTCCTAAAGGAACACACCCTCAAGAAACTAACATCAAAGGGCCTAAGAAAATTTGGGTACCAAAAATCAGAACTTGATTCTCCTTGTAGGTGTGTCTCAAATCCTCATTCAAGGAGGGAATGTGGTACCTCGATAGTGCTTGCTCACGACACATGACAGGCGACAAATCGATGTTTGTATCTCTCAAGCAAAAAGATGGTATATTTGTGACTTTTGAAGACAATAGCAAAGGAAAATTCATAGGAATTGGCTGCATTGGTCAAATTTCTTCCCCTTCTATTGAAAATATTTTGCTTGTTGATGGTTTGAAACATAACTTTCTTAGCATAAGTCAACTTTGTTACAAAAGCTACAAAGTTGTGTTTGATCATGCTCAGTGTGTTATTGAAACTTCAACCAATAAAAAAATTATTCTTGAAGGTCATAGGCATGAAAATATTTATGTATTTACTCCAAATGATCTTTCTAAGAATAACACCAAGTTCTTAGCTGGCTTGAATGATAACAGTTGGTTATGCCATAGAAGACGTGGACATGCACACGTGAACTTGATTTCTAAATTTTTGAAAAAAAAATTAGTGATTGAATTACCCCAAATCAAATTTTAAAAAGACAAAGTGTGTGATGCATGCTAAGAAAGCAAACAAATTAGAAGTTCTTTTCATTCTAAAAATGAGATTTCAACTTCTAGACCATTACAACTATTGCATATGGACTTATTTGGTCCAAAAAAAACTTTAAGCCTTGGAGACAAGAGATATGCCTTTGTTATTATAAATGACTTCACTAGATACTATTGGGTGCTATTCTTAGCTCATAAGCATGGAGTCTTTGCTTCTTTTACAAAACTGTCTTGGAGAATTAAAAATGAAAAGGGTTTTCAAATCACAAGTATCCGAAGTGATCATGGTAGAGAATTTGAAAACAAAGATTTTGAAAAGTTTTTGTGATGAAAATGGTAATAACCATAATTTCTCTGCTTCTAGAACCCCTCAACAAAATAGAGTTGTGAAAATAATCTACCAAGATACTTTTGGGCCGAGACTGTAAATACTACTTGTTTTATCATAAACAGAGTTATGATAAGAGCATCTCTCAAAAAAATCTCATATGAGCTATGAAATGAAAAAAAATCTAACATCAGTTATTTTCGCGTCTTTGGGTGCCAATGTTTTGTTTTAAATAACAACAAAAAAATTTTGAGCAAGTTCGATGCAAAATTTAATTAAGATATTTTTCTTAGATATTCTATATCTAGGAAAGCGTATAGAGTTTTCAATAGAAGAACCCTAGTTGTTGAAAAATCTATACATGCTGTTTTTTATGAAACTAACCTTGATTTTTCAAAAAAAAAATTGTGAAGATAACCTTTTAGATATAAAAAAAGATATTGAAGATATCTTCATCAAAGATAAGAAAGATCCAAATCAAGACGAAGTTTTAAATTCTCAGCAAAATGCAGTCCAGCAGATTGCAGAGTCTGAAATTCTAGAAAATTCAGAATTACCTAAAGAATTGAGGTATGCTCATGGTCACCCGAAAGATTTAATCATTGGTGATCCATCTCAAGTTATCAAAACTCGCTCTTCTCTACATAATATTTGTGGTAATTTAATATTCTTTTCTCAGACTGAACCAAATTTTTGTTGAGGAAGTCAAAAATGATGAATTTTGGATCTTGGGTATGCAAGAATAGTTAAATCAATTTGAAAGAAACAAAGTTTAAATTTTAGTCATAAGACCTAAAAAATACTCCATTATTGGTACAAAATAAATTTTTAGAAATAAAATGGATGAAGATGGAGTAATTCTTATGAATAAAGCTCGATTGGTAACCCAATGTTACAATCAAGAAGAAGGCATCGATTTTGATTAGACTTTTGCTCCAGTGGCTAGGCTTGAAGCCATTAGGATGTTACTTACTTTTGCATGCTTTAAAAACTTCAAACTCTATCAAATGGATGTCAAAAGTGCCTTTTTAAATAGTTTTATCTCGGATGAAGTTTATGTAAAACAATCTCCTAGTTTTGAAAATCTAGATTTTTCAAACCATGTTTTTAAACTTACCAAAGCTCTCTATAATTTAAAGTAAGCACTTAGAACTTGGTATGAAAGGCTTAACAAATTCTTAATTGAAAATGAATTTTCTAGAGAAAAAATTAATATCACCCTTTTTATCAAATCTCAAGTAAGTGACATGCTAGTTATACAAATTTATGTAGATGATATAATTTTTTTTGCAATTAACGAATTTCTTTACAAGAACTTTACTAAGTGTATGTAGGGAGAATTCAAAATGAGCATGATGGGTGAGCTCAACTATTTTCTTGGTTTTCAAATCAAATAATTTCAAGAAAGAATCTACATCAATCAAGTCAAATACACAATGGGCATATTGAAGATGTTTGATATGCTGAAAGCAAAGTCAATGAAAACTCCAATGTGTCATACTACAAAGCTTGATAAGGTTGAAGATGGTAAAGCAGTGGATGAAAAGCGTTATAGAGGTATGATCGGATCCCTCTTATAATTAACTGCTAATAAACCAGATATTATGTTCAGTGTTTGTATGTGTGTTAGATTTTAATCTAATCCTAAGGAATCACATGTGACCGCTGTTAAGCGCATCCTTAGATATCTCTTAGGAACACAAAATCTAAAATTATTTTATCCTAAAGGAATAGCCTTTGAGTTATTTGGCTATTCGGATGCTAATTTTGTTGGATGTAAAGTAGATAAAAAAAAGCACAAGTGATACTTGTCAATTCCTAGGACACTCACTAATCTCTTGAATTAGCAAGAAGCAAAACTCAGTAGGTTTGTCTACAGCCGAGACTGAGTATATTACAGCCAGAAGCTGCTGTGCACAAGTTCTTTGGATGAAACAATAATTAGAGGACTATTGTTTTTATTTAGGTCATATCCCTATTAAATGTGATAATACAAGTGCAATCAATATATCTAAGAATCCTATCCAATATTCAAAAACCAAGCACATAGAGATTAGACATCATTTTATAAGAGATCATGTGTAAAAAGAAAATATTAAACTTGAATTTATAGGCACAGATTACCAATTAGTGGATATTTTCACAAAATCTTTAAATAAAGAAAGAATATGCTTTATTAAAAGAGAACTTGGAATGCTATGTACTCCAAATTCATGATTTAAATACCATTCTAACCATGTCTTTGTTGCATTTCAAAATATCTGATATTCTTTCTTGAATGTAAAAATGTGTCAACACAAGTTGAAAATGTGTCGACACAAATGTGTTAAGTATCGACATAAAACTATATAGAAGTGGCACTAGGAACAAAAGTGTCGACACCATTCTATTCAGTGTCGACATCGTAATTTTTTTGACCCTCGGTAAATTTGTGTCGACACCAATCTTAATTGGGTCGACCCAAATGGTCAAAAAGTGTCGACACCAACTGAAATTGTGTCGACACCATCGCTCCTTTTCGATACCCACACTTAACACGAAATGTGTTGACACCAAATGAAATTTGTGTCGACAAAAATCGTTACGTCTATAAAAAGACGCGTTAGTCCACGAAACGTCATTTCGTTTCCCGCTCTCATTCCTTATAAACCGTTCGTCTCCCGCCTCATCTTCCTCAAACCCTAATTCGACCCTCCCCCTTCTTCTCAAATCTTACCCCAAATCCATCAAAATTTCACAAAAAAAATGGGTAAAGGATATAAACGATCCAATGTCGAAGGTCCTTCGAGCCCTAAAACTTTGAAACGGAAGAAGACGACCCAAACGACGACAGTGACGACGACGACCACCTCTCCACAAAACGTTGCCACCTCTGAGGTAATTTATTTTCAAAATCTTAAATCTCGTCAACTTTACTTTTCATCTTTTGTGAATCGAAAAATTTATCCCAGGCGTTCTATTGATTTTTCCTTCTTTGACGCCATTGAGATGAGGTTTAAGGACCTTTTCTCTAGCCTTGGGTGAGAAAGGCTCCTCCAAATTCGTGAACAACACTATCTCACTTCAGTAAAATCATTCTATGCCCACATGCACATTTCTCTGATTTCGTCTACTACTATCACCACTTGGGTGAATGGTAAAAAAATTACTTTGTCCCCCTCTACCCTGAATGAGATTCTGGACATCCCTCCTAGCGATATTTGCGTCTATCACAGCCAGAAACCTATTGAGGTTGATGGCTTCTCTTTTGAGGAATGTGCCAAAAATATCTTTGAAAATGACAATATTGACCCTTTCAAGCCCTTAGAAGCCAACACCCTAAAACCTGAAATGTGAATCTTACATCACATGGTCAACCATATTTTCTTCGCTTAGATGAAAAATTTTGGTGATATATCCTACATGCACATATTCATTATGTGGTGTATTTTAGAAAAAAAAAATCTAAATTAAGGCTTTCTTTTCATTTCCCATATGTTTCACTCTCATTGGAAGAAAAATTCCTCTCTACCACCCGGGATGTACCTGACCAAAGTGTTTCGACACTTTAAGGTCAACTTTTCTGAGAAAAAGGTCATTGCCTTTTCCAAGCATGAGCTTTATGGGAAGTTCTTCCTAAAGCACATGCAAATTGCATGTGTGGATGGTACTTGAACCACATTCGCAAAGGTTTCCCGCATCTGTTAGGACTCCTCCACCTCCTCGTGATGTATCATCCATTTCCATCAACCTTGACTCACCTCTAGCCAGACCTGATTACAGTGGACCTTTTGATACTCCTGGTGCATCTCACACTGCTCCTCCTCACACCACATCAACCCATGTTTCGCTTGTTGCATCATCATCGTCTATTCCAGTTTAAGGCGACAAATCTGAATTCCTTTCATCAATCAACTCTTTGTCTTCAAAAATTACACTCTTCTAGGCCAAAGTGGATTCATATTTTTTTGATTTGCATCATACCATCTCCTCCCTCTCTGAAAAAGTAGAACGCCTTGATAAGAGAAATCGGGGCCTCAGACGCAATGTAGAAAACACCATCGATGCAGGAAGGGCCTTGTGCAAAACCATGGATAAAAACATTTCATCTATTGTAATTTTCAACAAGGCCATTCTACATCAAGAGCGCAAAGAATACGACCAAAGCATCGTCACTGTCATCCATGCAAATGCTCAGAAGGTGGAATAACTCCTCAAGTGGATCAAGAAAGCTTGGACTAAACAGTTTAAGCCCAAAGAAACCAAAGAAGAAAAGGCTGCACGCCTTAAAAGGGAAGCTAACCTTGCTTTGGCAACTCGCTGGGAAGGTAGTCGATGAAGCTAAAGATGAACGATCACGCGCCGCCAAAGAACGAGTCTCTAGAAGCAAGGAGAAGGCCAAGGCAAAGAAAAAATTCAAGAAATTCATGGATGAACAGTAACCCCATTTTTTTGATAATTACAAAAGGGAAAAAAAGAAGAGAAAAAGGGAAGTATAGAAGTGAATGAGAGAGAAGAGAAATGAGATGTTGAAGTTGAAGTGTTGAAGTTTCAAATAATTTTTTTTAAGTTTTTATGGAAGGTTAAGATGTATCTACTTTACATATATATTTTTTGGGTTTAACTTGTTTATATGGGTTGAATGGTTTAAAAGTTTTGGATGTTTAAATATATATTTTTTGCTTTGAATGAATGGTAATACAGTCATTATGTTTTCATATAGATGCTAGAATATTCTTTGTGTTAGAAATTTTGCCCTCGGCAATATTCGTTTTATATTTAGCAAATTTATGACAAATATTTATTTAATTTATTTATTTTATTCATTGATATTTTGACACTTGTTCTTTTGAAAGTATGATTTTAATATTGCAGGGCCACGCAAAAAGATGAGAAAATATCAAAAAGAGCTCGCAGGGAAGACCGCCCGACAGACCCCTTGAGCGGTACATCGAGCGGTCTATAACACCTCTCGATTTCTTTGATCTGCAACAAAAATTACAGCACTACATATTTCACCGATCGAGCGGTCTCGGCGACAAGATAATTTTGAAGCAACATCAAGAATTTTGGAAGGGTTATTATAAATAAGAAGCTATGTGCATTTAGTAGCTTTTCTATTGTTGATTTAGCAGCTTTCCTATCGTGGATTTAGCAACTTCTCTATTGTTGATTTAGCAGCTTTTCTATTATGAATTTAGCAACTTCTCTATTGTTGATTTATCCTATTGTGGATTTAGCAGCTTCTCAATTGTTGATTTAGCAACTTTTCTATTGTTGGATTAGGTAGCCAGGATTTTGGAAATCTCTCTATATATAAATAGGTAGCTAGGGTTTATGGTGAGACGGCTGAATATATTGTTTTGTGGAAAACCTAGCCGCCACAAGTTTTGAAGATGATACATACTGACAAGCTCTGCTACAACAACTTGATGATTCAATAAGTTTTCGCGCAGTCAAGTCAATCATCAAGCCAATTAAACCTACAACGATCTATTTGTGTTCGTGGAGTCGCTTGAGAGGATTCTCAAGTGTTAAAATCTGGTGGAGGAGTCTGTCAGCATTGAAGTCCGGTGGTGAGTTCCAACAGCAGTCAAGCACAGGACTTGGTGTACGTAGATTCGGCAGGAGTAGACTTTCAAATATTTGGTTGTGGGTACAACGTCAGTTTGTAAGAGATTCTCTTGTAACCAACATTTAATAGTGTTTGACATTCTAAATCTGGTGTGGTCTCGTGGTTTTTACCCGATTTGGAATTTTTCACGTAAAAATTGATGTCTCGTGTGTGGTTGTGATTATTTATATTTAGTGCTTGTGGGTTTGATTGTTTTAAGATTATTTGTATCGTTTAGCTTATTTAAGAAAATTAATTTGTGCAAATCAGCCGATAAATGGGATATTTCAATTGGTATCAGAGCAGGTTAAATTTTTAAAAAAAAATCTTTAATCCTTTGATTGATTTGCAATAATTGATGTTCTTAAAGAGAAATCCATTGCGTCTAATAATGATAACTCTTTTAGTGACTCTTGAAATAAAAGAGATTGATAAGATTAACAATATTCAAAAAAATGAGGATGACGAAACTCTTCAACAAGTTTATGATAAACTTTATAGAGAGTGTTGCAAGTTAACCAAATAAGATGCAAAACTGGTTAAAAAATATAAATTGTGTGAAAAAGAAAAAGACGGTGTCAAACAAGAGTTAACTGAAACTCAAGACCTGATTGTGAGATTAAAATCAGACTGGGAGATTTTGTGTGAAAAAACTTGCAAAATATGAAAAAAAAAAAAAAATAACTTGTCTGAAGTGTGTCAAACTAGACATACCAGGATTGAAATTCTTGAAAAATATTTGCATATTTGTGTTAAGTTAAAAACTGATCTTGAATTAAAATTGATTAAATTTAAAAAAATATATATTAAATGCTCAATCTACTTTCAAAAAATTGAATGTAGGTACTATGGCATTGGATGATATGCTTGAATCACAAAAGACAGTGACTGACATGAGTGGACTTGGATTCACAAGTGCTTATTTAAGTAACTCGATAAAAGAAAAAGAAAAAATTGGCCAGCCAACTTTAGCTGAGTCTGCACCAAAATTTGTGAAGGCAGAAAGTGGTATAATTAGATGAGTAAATCCACCATTGTACATGGTAAGGTAAGAAAGGCTAAATTTATTCCTACATGTCATCATTTTGGTATTATAGGATGCACACATCCCAATTGTATGAAATTGAATAGAAATATATTTTTTGTGCCTATTTATCATCACTGTAGTATAAAGGGACACATCAGAGCTCACTGCACTAGGTTGATTGACCAATATAGATTCAAATTTGATGTGCCACAACAACCTAGAAAGAATTGGATGTTTAATCCAGAATTTGTGCCTTTGAATATCAAAAAAATTTGGGTTCGAAAGAGTGATCTAGATAGTTTTTTGGCTAGCCGTAGTCCCTAATTTGTTTTGAGTCTTTTTTTTTTTTTTTGGTTTGTGTTTTTTTTAGTTTTTTTTTGTTGAAAAAAAAATGTGTGTGAGAGACTTTATTAAAGGTTGAGTACCTTTCTCTGTGCATTATTTCATGAGGCTAAAATCCCATAAATTAGGCTTTGAGATTAACTATCACATTTTTTTGGATAGCCTAATTCATAGTGGATGGAATGCTTTCAGAAATGAGTCTATTATGTACATCACTTGAACATTGATAGATGTAAGAATCTTTTGCAATTGGGATTATATTTTTTTGGGTCTTTTTTATCTTTCAATTTTTTAAAGATTTTACAAAATGACCACATTTTGGCGACCCAATTGATCTTAATGTTTAAACTCCCTCATTCTTTTGGTTATCTTTGGTTAGTTTGAGGAAATGACTACATATGCGGACCGTGTCTTTACGTATTAGTGTGCAACTACCTTGAAATTTGTGCCAAAATTTTACTTAAGAAATGGTTACCTATACAAACCTTGCTTTTTCACTCGTACTAGTGTGAAAGCTGCCTTTGAAAGAAAAAAAATAGGCATGAAAATGTTGCAGTCTTTAGTGGAGGGGGAGTTAGCTTTTAAAGTGAATTTGGTCAAAACTGGTTTGACTTTATAATTTTTTTGATAACTGATAAATTAATGTGATTCAGCCATATAAATTTTATACAGGTTTAATCTTGAAATCTTGAAATATTTTAAGTCACACACACTTATTCATATAGAATCTACTTTGATTGTATTCGTTCATATATGAATATTAGGTATCATGGAATATGTGCGTGTTTTAGTCATTTTGACTAGATTTTGGTGTTTTAAGTGAATGCAAATATGTCTGGGTCATGTACTTGCTTTTTAATCTTGTTCCCTACTTAAAAAGATTTTTTTTCCTTGCATGTGTTTGTCAATTCGTGACAAAAAAGAGGAGATAATAGTGGTCTTAGGCTTAATATTTTTTGTTTGCGCGTTATGTTTGAAGGGGAGTTTATATTTTTTTTTTGTGTCTGTGTCGAGTCAGAATTTTTTTTAGGAATTGGTATTGTGTCTTTGGTTTCATGCTTGGATATTTTGGATTGTTGAATTTTGTCACAGAATTGCCAAATGAGGAGATTGTTAGGAATTTTTCCATCGGTAATATTTGTTTTATGTTTGGCAAATTTATGACAAATGTTTATTCAATTTATTTATTTTATTCATTGATATTTTGACATTTATTCTTTTGAATGTATGATTTTAATATTGCAGAGTCACGCAAAAAGATGAGAAAATATTAAAAAGAGCTCGCAGGGAAGACCGCCCGACAGACCGCTCGAGCGGTACATCGAGCGGTCTATAGCACCTCTCGATTTCTTTGATCTGCAACAAAAACTACAACACTGCATATTTCACCGATCGAGAGGTGAATAGACCGATCGAGCGGTCTCGGCGACAAGATATTTTTTAAGTAGCAGCAAGAGTTTTGGAAGGGTTATGATAAATAGGAAGCTAAGTAGATTTAGTAACTTTTCTATTATTGATTTAACAGTTTTTCTATTGTGGATTTATCAACTTCTCTATTGTTGATTTAACAGCTTTCCTATTGTGGATTTAGTAGCTTCTTAATTGTTGATTTAGCAACTTTTCTATTATTGGATTAGGCCGCTACGGTTTTGAAAATCTCTATATCTATAAATAGGTAACTATGGTTTATGGTGAAACGGCTGAATATATTATTTTGTAGAAAATCTAGCCGCCACATACTTTGAAGATGATACATACTAGCAAGCTCTCCTACAACAACTTGATGATTTAATAAACTTTCGCGCAGTTAAGTCAATCATCAAGCCAATCAAACCTTCAACGATCTGTTTATGTTCGTGGAGTCCCTTGAGAGAATTCTCAAGTGTTAAAGTCTGGTGGAGGAGTCCGTCAGCATTGAAGTCCAGTGGTGGGTTCCAACGGCGGTCAAGCACAGGACTTTGTGTACGTGAATTCGGCAGGAGTAGGCTTTCAAATATTTGGTTGTGGATACAACGTCGATTTGTAAGATTCTCTTGTAACCAACATTTAATACTGTTTGATTTTTTAGACCCGGTGTGGTCTTGTGATTTTTATCCGGTTTGGAGTTTTTCACGTAAAAATTACTGTATCGTGTGTGGTTGTGATTATTTATATTTACTGCTTGTGGGTTTGATTGTTTTAAACTTATTTGCATCGTTTAGTTTATTTAAAAAAATTAATTTGTAAAAATCAGTCAGTAAATAAGATTTTTCAATTGGTATCAGAGCAGGTTAAAAATTTTTTTTTTAAATCTTCGATCTTTTGATTGATTTGCAATAATAGATGTTCTTAAAGAGGAATCCATTGAGTCTAATAATAATAACTCTTTTAGTGACTCTTGGAATAAAGTGAATGATGAGATTAACAATGTTCAAGAAAGTGAGGATGACGAAACTCTTCAACAAGTTTATGATAAACTTTATAGAGAGTGTTACAAGTTAACCAAACAAAATGCAAAACTGGTTAAAAAATATAAATTGTGTGAAAAAGAAAAAGACGGTGTCAAACAAGAGTTAACTGAAGTTCAAGACCTGGTTGTGAGATTAAAATCAGACAAGGAGATTTTGTGTGAAAAACTTACAAAATGTGAAAAAGAAAAAAATGACTTATTTGAAGTGTGTCAAGCTAGACATACCAGGATTGAAATTCTTGAAAAATATTTGCATGTTTGTGTTAAGTTAAAAACTGATCTTGAATTAAAATTGATTAAATTTGAAAAAAATCTGTTAAATGCTCAATCTACTTTCAAGAAATTGAATGTAGGCACTATGGCATTGAATGATATGTTTGGATCACAAAAGGCAGTGACTGACGGGAGTGGACTTGAATTCACGAGTGCTTCTTCAAGTAACTCGACAAAAGGAAAAGAAAAAATTAGCCAACCAATTTTACCTGAGTCTGCACCAAAATTTGTGAAGGTAGAAAGTGGCATAATTAGACGAGTAAATCTACCATTGTACATGGTAAGGTAAGAAATGTTAAATTTATTTCTACCTGTCATCATTTTGGTATTATAGGATGCACACGTCCCAATTGTATAAATTTGAATAGGAATATATTTTTTATGCCTATTTATCATCACTGTGGTATAAAGGGACACATCAGATCTCACTGCAGTAGGTTGATTGACCAATATAGATTCAGATTTGATGTGCCACAACAACCTAGAAAGAATTGGATATTTAACCCAGAATCTGTGCTTTTGAGAATCAATAAAATTTGGGTTCGAAAGGGTGATCTAGATAGCTTTTTGGCTAGTCGTAGTCCCTAGTTTATTTTGAGTCTTGTTTTTTGTTTTTTTTTTAGGTTTGTGTTTTTTTTAGTTTTTTTTTTTGTCGAAAAGAAAATGTGTGTGGGGGATTTTATTAAAGGTTGAGTACCTTTCTCTGTGCATTATTTCATGATGCTGAAATTTCATAAATTGGGCTTTGAGATTAACCACTGCATTTTTTTTTGGATAGCTTAGTTCATAGTGGATAGAATGCTTTTAGAGATGAGTCTATTATGTACACCACTTGAACATTGATAGATGCAAGAATCTTTCGCAATTGGAATTATAATTTTTTTGGATTTTTTTTATCTTTCAGTTTTTTATAGATTTCACAAAATAACCATATAATGACAACTCAATTGATCTTAATGTTTAAACTCCCTCCTTCTTTTGGTTCTGTTTGGTTGGTTTGAGAAAATGGCTATCTATGCGGACCGTATGACGAAACTGTATGAATATTTTGAATACCAAAAATGCCTTTAATTTTTTAATACCAAAACTACTTCATGTGATTTTTTCAATTAAACTTTTCTTCTATTATTTAATTTAAAAATTATAATTACTTACAATTTTAAAATTAAATTATTTTAATATTTATTTTTTTAATTTACTTTAAATTTAAAATACACACTTGCATACGCATGCGTGTATCTACTGTTACTAAGTGACAAAAATGCATGGCAAAAAAAGTGTGTACCAACTGAAAAATTCAGTCCACACAATTTCTCAAAATTCAAGTGTTAAAGAAATGAGAAAATGAGCATTCTAAACCGCACAGAGAAAGTTTAAACTGGACAATATGAGACAATCCAACACACATCACTTGAATCAAGGCACCCAGATACTCTGCATGTTGTAAAGCGAGCAACCTAGCTCAGATAGCAAGTTGAAAATTTCAGACCACACAACTCTTTAAAATCCAAGTGCTAACAAAATGAGAAACTGAGTTTTATTAACCGCACAAAGAGAGCTCAAGCTGGGTGATGTGGGACAATCCAGCATACTCCATAGACCACAATAGCCAAATGCTTGACACGTTATAAAGCGAGCAATTCATCTCTAGTACCAAGTTGAAAAGTTTAACTCACACAATTCTTTGAAACACAAGTGTTAAATAAATAAAAAATTAAGCCTTATAAATTGCATAAAAGCGGCACAAACTGAATAATGTGGGACATTTCAACAGTACCTCTTGCCTTTTTTACTTGAAAAATACTATGGACGCAAATATAAAATACAAAATTGAGCACACTTCTTTTACATTATATGAGTTGGCCTTATATTTTTATAAAATTCACCCAATTTTATAAAAGAAGAGTATCCAATTATGTACCCGAATCAGTACAAGTGTTAAAACTGTTTTCAATTCATGTCATCTAAGTATTCTTCGAACCTCCCCATCAAATCCGAAAATTTCGTCGACAACTCCACTAGATGACACCCAATATAACGTGAACATGTCAGAAACTAGGCTACCAAATCCAATATATTTGTGACGTTTTATTTTTTAGTCCGCATATCGATAGTTCAATGACACATCAAATAGTGTTAGGTAATTGTCATTTTTTTGTACTACAAAACCAACTAAATTAAGTTGTTATTTTTTGGATTTTGAGTAGTGTTTTCAGTAAAAATTGTAGTACCAAAGATTTTGCAATTCTAACGTACCCAAAAAGTGAAGATTGCAACCTTTGCTTTAGTTTTATTAGGTATGGGACTATTATATATAACATTTTTACTGTATAATAAATTATTGTAACGTGTATGAGCCTTTTTGCACTTCAAATTAATTTTAATCACTAAATATCTTTTATTTCTTTATTAAATATGATATTAATTAACAATTTATTTTTATATTTTCAAAAAGTGATGTTCGTTGGTCCGTACTTAAATTCGTTTTAAACAGTGTTGCACTGGACATATTACGCCATTTGAGAGTCATGATAGTCTATTATATAACATTGGAGATGTAAAATTCTGAAATTAAGTAATTCTATTATTATTTTTCAATTACTAGTGTTTACACATTTAAATTTTGTTTCTTTAATATCTGCCTCTTAAAATGCTATATTTTGTCAATTTTGTTCCAATGGTGTGTTAATTGCAAAACAATGTAATAATTTGGAATTGGAAATGTTTTCCCCCCTTTTGAAAGGTTTTGTGAAATTACAACAAATTTGGAGATGCTCGTAAACAAGCAAAGCATATAAAATATTGTAAGTAAATAAATTTTTTTTAATATTTTAAAGTGTTCAAACTAGTTTAAGCACACAATAAACAATAATGTTGCAACCTAATGTATTAATTTCTAGCTAAATAAAGTACCTAAATTAAAAGACAAAAATACCCCTGTAAGACCAAAAGAAAGTGTGATCCATGGAGATGACAAGAACAAAATTACTTACAAATTGATATGATGTATCCTAATTCACTTGATGGTGATGGACTCACCCAAGTTAAATGAAATATGCAGACAGATCTATCTGCTTGTCTAAGATCCTCCAAACATGGACACATGGTTGCTTTGTCCTAACTTGATCCATTCCCCCTTTTTATCAAGGACCCTCATTTGTGATTATCTCCATTATTGTGGACCAATTCCCCATAGAGTGAGATGATAAGGCAGTTCAATCAATGGCTAAGATTCACTCATCTAGAGTTCAGTTCTTCCCTGATTCTTAAATAATTGAAAAGGCCTTTGTTCCATTTTTACAGTGTTCAAGTTGATTACACTTTGATAATTTGAATCGTTTACTTTGTACAATATTCTGAGAAAATCATTTATGTAAAAAAATAAATTAATCAAAAATTAATAGTCACGTAACCAAATCGAATTAATACTCATAGCAATATATGGTCATCGTTGTCATCGGCTTTTTTATTAAAAAAAAATATGTGCTCCAATCAGGTGACTACTAATCTCTAATTAACTTGATTTTTTGCATACATGATGTCTTAAGATAATTCTATAATATAAAAAACTCAAATGATTGAGGTGAACTTAACATAATTACTATATGAAATTAGTGGAAACCTCTCCAATTATGTAAGAATTGGAGAGGAACTGGACTAATCTGGGTACACCATGATAGCAAGTAGCTAAAACTGTAATTAAAGCATTTATTGGTGAGGAGGCAGAGATTCAGATCCAGTCAGAAAATAATAAAATTTGTGAACCCAAGTTTTGGACTTGTAACTCAAGTCTGGTCAAACCTGGTTTCAAGTCCAAGAAATTTGATCATGAACCAATTTGTATGTGTGTATATATATATATATATATATATAGATATATATTTGTGATTATGAATAAACACAGTGACAAACAACATGTGCTTTATGTAAATTTATGTTTCCAACATCTTTTGCTTTGGGCTAATCTTGAGCTTGTACCTGTTTGTTGAAAGGATTTGGCTACCGGATTGAATATGTATTCATGTGTGTGTATATATATATCCCATGTTTGGTGCATCAAATTTTGATGGATATGTAATCTAAAATGGGACTATATAACCGAATATATTATACTTGGGGGAGTAAGTTTTTTATATCCAAAGGACTTCCGTTGCCGTTTCACCTATATCTTCAACTTCTTTCACCATTTTTGTTCAGCTCTCGTAAGGTACGTAACCTATCTATTGCAAAACCATTGTTGCCAACAATGTTAACATACAGTGCTGACTGTTGAGAGAGGAATATATATATATATACATGTGTGTGTATATATATACTGGTACACCTTCTAACTTTTGAAAATACCATATTTTGTGAGGGCATATA
>JAOTRH010067755.1:0-18108 GCA_034768845.1 Heliamphora exappendiculata | reverse complement strand
GTTTTCATCCTTCAAACCAGGTGTTGCAACAAATGCAAGTAATCAACCACAGTTAAGAAAAAATAGTAATCAAAACAGTGTTCCCTTGCGGAATGTACCATTGCGAAAAAAGATGATTTAATCCTATGTACCGACTCTATCACAAAATAGAGGTAGCAACTATAGACCCCTGTCCAGTATCTGATTCCCAAGCATCATGGGGCCGGTTAGATACACACAGGTTTTATACGAAGCACCACAACGTAAAGCTTAATTTACGGGCAACAACCCGAGAGAGCTAAGCACCCAACTGCCTCAATTTACGGGGACTAACCCGAAGGACTTGAGTACCAACTTTGCGCACATTTCCAGACTTACACCAAGGATAACTCATGCCATATACACGTCATCCTGGTACATCTAGATAATCATTCTAAAAAACTAAACCATTTTATAAAACCTTTCATAGATATACATTATACATGTATATAGATCCATCCATCAACATGGAAATCAACAGAATCATTTCAAAAATGTTTTCCCCATTTTCAGCAAAACGTTCAAAAACTGAGACTCAACCCCGAGGGTTAGCTCCAAACCTCCAAAACATAAAATTGTTGAGATTTTTCATCTAAAACCACCATTTTCAAGAAAACCTTTTGAAAACCATCCAACCACATGTCATATAAGCAGATAAACCAAGAAAAGTGATAAACATGTTTTTTATGTGTAAAACGAGGTTTAAGCAAAAATATGACAGTTAGTGTATTTTCTACCTAGTGAAAATACATATAATTGCACGAAACACCCTTATACAGTAGGATAGTCTAGAATCCCACCTCGGAGAGCTAAAAGCTCGACGTCTCAAAACTAAACTCCGTCAGAACGAGAACCTGCTCGGATGGATATGACGCCCTAGACCCGATTAACGCGGATCTGCTGTTCAACCACAAAAAACCAAGCCCCGGGCCTCCTAAAAGCTAGAGAGAAGGCAGAGAAAAGGCGTAGAGGAAGAGATAGGCTTGAAAAGAAATTTTCTGGTTCAAAAACCAAGGCTGACCGACTTTATAGAAAATCACGCCTAGGTACCACCGCTCGAGTGCCCAAGCACCGCTTGAGCGGTCATCTCTCAGATAACCACTCTTCCACTACCCCGCTCGAGCGGACACCCACCGCTCGAGCGGTTATCGCTGGGTTGGAGACCTAAGAAAGAAATTAAGCCAAGCCCCCCGTATGCATCACATGTATTCCTAAACATGCTGTTCTAAGCAACACAAAAAGCATTAACAGAACCTTGAGGTATGCTTATAATGAAAAGATTATGTCATGTATATATATTCTACAAAATAATAAGGTACCGGGTCTCACTACTCTTCCCCCTTAAGGAATTTTTGCCCCCGAAATTCACTACATGGTTATGAGGTAAACAGGTCTGGGTATCTAGCACGCATCCTAGACTCAAGTTCCCAAGTCACTTTATCAACCCCGTGGTGAAGCCACTGAACTTTAACATACGCAATCGTTCTCCCTCATAACACTTGCTCCTTTGTATCCAGAATCCTCACCAAGCATTCCTCATACGTGACATCCTCATCAACCTGCAGCTCGGCCCAATCTAGAACATGAGAAGGATCTGGCTCATGCCTTCGAAGCATAGAAACGTGAAACACGTTATGCACATATGCTAATTGAGGAAGCAAAGCCATACGGTACGCTATCACCCCAATCCTCTCCAAGATCTCAAACGGTCTAATAAAACGTGGTGATTGCTTCATGCTACGATAGAATCCCATCAACCCTCTGCGTGGCGAGACCTTCAAAAACACATGATCTCCTACTGTAAACTCTAACGGTCTCCTCCTCTGATCAGCATAACTCTTCTAGTGGCTCTGAGCTGTCACCAGATGCTGGCGAATCACTGCAATCTTCTCCGTCGTCTCCCATACTAGGTCGGGTCCTAAAATAGTGGTCTCTCCCACATTTGTCCAACAGATTGGTGATCTACACGACCTACCATATAGAGCCTCATACGGTGCCATCCCAATACTGAACTGATAGCTATTGTTGTTTGCAAACTCTGCCAATGATAGAAGATTCTCCCAAGAACCCCAAAAATCTAGCACACAGGCTCTCAACATGTCCTCCAAAATTTGGATGGTCCTCTCGGACTGACCGCCGGTCTGGAGGTGAAAGGTTGTACTAAAAGTCAAGCTCATCCCCAAAGCTGCCTGAAGACTCTTCCAAAAGCGCGATGTAAAGCGCGGGTCTCGATCAGAAAAAATAGTCACAGGTACTCCATGTAGTTGGCCTATCTCTCAGATGTACAATCTGCTCAGTCTGTCCAATGTATCTTTCACTCGAATAGGGAGGAAGTGCGCCGACTTCGTCAACCTATCAACCGCCACCCAAACATCATCGTGTCCCGCCGATGATCGGGAAAGTCCTGAGATAAAATCTATCGTGACATTTTCCCACTTCCACTCAGATATAGGCAATGGTTGTAACAATCCTGCAGTCGCTGGTGTTCCACCTTTACTTGCTGACAAGTAAGGCACCGAGACACAAATCAAACCACGTCTTTCTTCATTCCCATCCCCCAGAACTGATGACGCAAATCCTGATACATCTTTGTGCCTCCTGGATGCACTACGAGACGTGAGTGATGAAACTCAAGTAGCACCTTAGCAGGGTACAACTCCGGCACAAACAATCGTCCTGACAACCTCAAACTCTGATATGAACTCATCACCCATCTTGCTGTATCTGTTCCACTAGCAATAAGGTCCCATATCATCTGGGCCTCCTCATCTGTCCTCTGAGCCTCTAACACGTGTGCAACAAATGTAGGTTGTGAAGCTACCGAATACAAGGTCACACCTCTCTCTGTCACCTCGAGACATAAATCAAACTCCCCAACATCTGCCAACATATCCCATTTTTGTATAGCCACGGAAGCTAACGAACCATGAGATCTCCTACTGAGCGCGTCAACTACTACATTTGCCTTAATCAGATGGTACTGTAAATCAAAGCCATAGTCCTCTAACAACTCCATCCATCTTCGTTGGCGAAGATTCAAGTCCTTATGCGAAAACAAGTATTTTAGGCTCTTGTCATCAAAGAAGACCTCGAAACGTTAACCATAGAGATAGTGACGCCATGTCTTCAAGGTAAAGACCACGGCTGCTAACTCTAGATCATGTGTCGGGTAGTTCCACTCGTGTGTCTTCAACTGTTGGGATCCATAAGCTACAACCTTGCCCTTCTGCATCAGAACGCAGCCCAAACCTTCATGTGATGGGTCACAGTACACTGTATAACCTAACCCTCTCTCAGGGATAATCAGAATTGGTGCACTGGTCAATCTCCTCTTCAACTCCTGGAAAGCAGACTCACAGGATTCGCTCCACAAAAATGGGACTCCCTTCCGCGTCAAATGCGTCATCGGTGTTGCAAGCCTAGAAAAATCTTGCACAAACCGTCGATAATAACCTGCCAGACCCAGAAAATTGTGGATCTCAAAAATGTGCTTCGATCGCTGCCAATCTGTCATTACATCGGTCTTCGTCGAGTCCACTGATTCCCCATACTCTGACACCACGTGTCCAAGGAATGTCACCTCTGTCATCCAGAACTCAAAGTTCTCGAATTTCGCATACAAGCGATGTTCTCTCAGAAGCTGCAAAACAACATGCAAATGCTCCTCGTGCATCTCGCTCATGGACGAATAGACAAGAATGTCATCCACGAACACGACTACGAAACTATCCAGATAGGGGTGGAAGATACGGTTCATTAGACCCATAAACGTAGCTGGAGCGTTCATTAGACCGAACGGCATTACCAAAACTTTATAGTTTTGGAAGGGTTTTGTCCTACCAAACCTTAATAGTTTTGGCTCATTTTTGGGTAACATTAAGCTAAACATGTTGTCTACAAGATTTATGTTTTGACCTAAGCTCAATTCTCACTCTAACTTAGGGTTTTTATGTTTGCAACTTAGAGTGGTCAAAATCTGACAATATTTAGTTAAAATGTTATAACTAGAGTTCTACCCGACGAAATCACTTCAAACCAATTTTGTATGAAAGAGAACTTAAAAAAGTGAGATCGTCACATAAAAATCACATTTAGATCATTTTTCTACAATTAGTTGTGGTAGTTTAAATTTTGTGGTAGAAAGTTAATATGCTTAGAAAATTAGGTTATTTAGGGTTTTAGTAAAATAGCTCATGTTGTATTTAAATTTAATGTATTTTCTTTGCATGCATGTAATGTGTTCATAAATACTAAAGTTTCAGAGCCTATTCGAGCCATAAAACTCAAAAACACTTACATCCAAACACATACAACACTTGATCTCATATGAACATCCCCTAATCCACTCACACGCCTTTTTTAGTGAAATTTTGTTTCTTATTCTTAGGGTTATTTATAGAGATGGATTGAGGGTTATTTTATGAGAGAGTGAAAAAAGGTTTAAGGAATTTATTTACTTGTTTGATGCTCTAAAGATTGAAGGATGGCTAGCACTTAGCTTTGTTGTACATTCCTTGGACCTTCCAAGCTTCTTCTTCCTTCTTTCTTCCTTCTTCTCTACTTCTTCTCTTGAAAACACCTAGAAAACTCTTGGTGGCTGTCCCTCACTCTCTATGGCTGAAAATATAGAAGAAAAAGGGGGTGTTTGGTCTTTGTTTTATAGGAGAAGAGTTGGTGGGTTTAATTATGGATGTGTAAGTCTTTTTGAATTTTCTTGATTTTTGATTTGTTAGATGGGGTGGCGTGGTCTAGTTGAGAGAGATATGTTCAGATCATGGTAGGTGGGATTCATATGGGACTATTTGAGGAAGCACAAAAGCTGATTTTGTATTAATATAGGGTTTAAATTGTGCTTTGGTACCATTTTGTGCAAGCAAATGCATAAAATATTAATTTTATGTATCTTTTTGGTATCTTAACCTAGTAAAACCTATTATATTAATATGTTTATAATTAATTTAGTCTTTTCATGATTTATCATAATTTTTTATAACAACTAATTAAATGGGTATAAGCATTTAGGTCAACTTAAGCTAGTTTGACAAGAATTGACTTTTTAACTTATTTATTGTGTAAAAACTTTAAATAATGATTTGTTTGCTTTTTTTAAACTATATTATTATCTTATTATGTATATTGCCTGTATAAAAAGTCTTGAGTCATAATAATGCTTAATTTATACAAATTTTTTTCATTTTGAGCTTAAAAAGACAAAAAGTAACTTTTTGTGCACAATTCCCAAGGTGGCCTGCCATCCAATGATATTTTAGTCATTTTTATTGTTATTTTATCTTTTGTTATTTAATTATATTTAAATTTTTTATTTTAGGTGTCCATGTGTTAAAATTTGAATTTTTAACACTTTTTACTGTATTAGAAGCAAAATGGTCATTTTACCCTAATTATGAAAATTTTTGATTTTTAACTTTATATTTTCTATTATTTACTTAATTTAGGCTATCACGAGACCTTTCTTAGTATTAGGGGGGTTCAGGTTGAGTTAGGGTTTCTATCCTTCTAGTGACCTAAGATCTTATCAACTAACCATCGCTAATGCTAAGGTTTAGGTTGGATCACTACACTGGTCATTACAAACTGAGTTGTTACAACTAGGGTCCGGATCGAGCTGTTACAATCCCTATATCGATGACTCATCAAGGTTAAAGAAGGAATCTTTAGATGAAAGAATTTATGATTAGCTTTTCTTCTTTTTGTGGTTATCTTTAGGTGACGATGGGTGTTAGTTTGTGTAGCCTGGGCATTAGGGGTGCGAGTGAATGATATCAAAACTCTAGGTTCAAACACCTGCAAGCTGTAGGTGATGATGTGTTTGTATGTGGATTGTTTGATTGATTTGGACACCACTACATGACATGGATTGTATGCTTGCATGGGTTTGCTAGTGAATTAACTTGCGTGTGCTACTTGATATGTGTGCATGGAGGATGGGTCTTGAGATAACGTGACTAGCCTTTGAGTATCCAGTTAACTATTTTGAGGTTCAAAATAGAAATGCATTTGACTTGTGTTATTTCTATGAGAAATCTAGATTAGTTGTCCAAATTGTTATGTTATTCCTAAGGTTCATTCTTGGTATGTGGTTGTGTGTTTGGGTGACCATGCTTGAGTGTGTTTGATGCATTTGTATATGTTGCTATGATTGTTTTGGTATTGAGGGGGAACGAGATATTTATGAATTTTGTTTGATGATCTTTTTCTTTTCTTGTAGTTATGTTGCCCCGGTAAGGAAGGGGTAGAGGTCGTGATCGCAGCCGAGGGCACGTTAAGACATTAGTTCCTGAAGTAGGGGAAGCTATTGCCCCACAGGAATAAGAGGGTGAAGTAGATGTCATGTAACGATTGTTGGCTACGATGCAGGCTATTGCTAAGACCACACAATGAGGGGCAAGAAACTTGAACCGAGGGCTGCCTCAATGATGAGGGAATTTCAAAGGCCGAATCTCCTAACCTTCGTAGGAGAACCCGATCCAAAAATATCAATAGAGTAGCTAAAAGTAATTACAAGAATCCTGAATACTTTGTAGATTGTGGAGGACGATTTAAGAGTCAGTTTTGCAACATTCCAACTCCAACAAGATGCGAATGAGTGGTGAAAATTCATAAGGACAATAGTTGAGGGCATGTGGGTCGCATTTACAACGATGTTTCTAGATAAGTATTTTCCTGATTCGTCTAAAGATATCTTCATAGAGGAGTTCCTATCTTTGATACAGGGGATAATGTCAGTCATTCAATATGAATCAAAATTCACAAGTTTACCAAAGTTTGCTAATACGGTGGGGTCGAAAGAGGAATTGAGAGCAAAGCAATTCGAGAACGGATTATGGCCCATTATTAGAAAAATGTGGCAACATTAAGAATCAGAGTTTAATATGAATTAGCAGAGGCAGTGATTGCCGTGGAGAATACATTAGTTGATAACCATATGATTAGGAATGGTTGGACTTAGTTTTGGTTATGAGTATTTAGTAGAAGGGACGACCATTTAAGAGGCTGAGATCTAGGTGGGGTAATACGAGTTCTTTACCCCAGGCTTCATATCAAACACAGTGTTCAGCTCCTACGCCCTCTGTGGTTTCTATATCTCGCCCTAATCGTATGGAGATTTATTGTTGTATATGTGGGCAGCCCGGACATAGGTCTAACGATTGCCCCCAGAAAGGACATACACAGGGGTAAGTGCAGAGGCAACCATAAGGTCAAATTTTGAGTCAGCCCCAGGGAAGGACCCAAGGACGACTTACGTGTTTTCAATGCTGATAAATGGGGCATATTCGTAGAGACTATCCTCAAGGAGGAAATGTTTAGAGCGCGCCAAGTGCATGCCTTACCCAGCGATAGGTTTACAGTCAGTCATAGCCGCGAGAAAGGGTACAGGCTTCCCACACTACTGGGGGAACGACATCGGCACAGTCAGTACGACAAATCGCAAGGAGAGGTACCAGGCATATGTCAGGGGCTTAGGGACGAGTGTACGCCATGGTGGAGACAGACACTTCTCAACCTCCTGCAGTACCCAAAGCTACTGCCCGTGCTCCTATGATTTGAGGTACACTTCTAGTTTATAGTTCGTGGGCACGAGTATTATTTAATATCGGTGCATCATACTCTTCTATTTCATTTGCGTTTGTGTTTGCGTCTGCCCTGGGTTTACTAGTGGACATTCTAGACTCTGTTTTGAATAAAAAAATTCCTATTGGGGGCTGTTCAATTTTAAAACATGTTTGTAAATCATGTGGAATAAAGATAGCTGATTGTCGTCTCTTCTTCGATCTTATTGTGCTAGATATGGCAAGTTTTTATGTTATCCTTGGAATAGATTGGTTAACGTCCTTTCATGGCTTCATTGATTGTAATCGACGATGAGTTTTTCTGTGTACTCCGAATGGAGATTTGTTTTACTTTATGGGGGATAAAGATGATGGAGTGGTACCTTGACTTTGTGATCTAAAAAGTCTTAAAACTTCTAGCCTTCTTTTGTCCTCTCTTTTTACAAGAGATGATCTTTCTGTTCGGGGGAAACTACCTCCAGTTGTGAGCAAGTTTCCTGATGTATTTCCAGAGGAACTAGTTAAGTTGATGCCTCATACAGAAGTGGAATTTTCCATAGATCTTGTACCGATAATAACACCAATATCTACGCTATTGTATCATTTTGCACTAGCCGAGCTCTGGGAATTAAAGATACAATTACAGGAGCTACTAGATAAGGGCTTCATCTGTCTTAGTGTCTTACCATGGGGAGCTCCAACTCTATTTGCGAAAGAGAAAGATGGATCGTTGCATCTATGTATAAATTATAAAAAGCTGAACCAAGTGACGATAAAGAATAAGTACCCGATGCTAAGGATCGATGATCATTTTGATTAGCTAAAGGTTCAACTTATTTTTTGAAGATTGATTTAAAATCTAGATATTATTAGTTGAGAGTCCAAGAGGAGGATATCCCAAAAACTGCATTTTGCACATGCTATGGGCATTATGAATTCGTAGTTATGCCATTTGGCTTAACCAATGCCCCAGTAACATTTATTAATTTAATGAATCGAATCTTTTTTCCCCAGGCTGAGATCTAGGTGGGGTAATACGAGTTCTTTACCCCAGGCTTCATACGATTAGGAATGGTTGGACTTAGTTTTGGTTATGAGTATTTAGTCGAAGGGACGACCATTTAAGAGGCTGAGATCTAGGTGGGGTAATACGAGTTCTTTACCCCAGGCTTCATATCAAACACAGTGTTCAGCTCCTACGCCCTCTGTGGTTTCTATATCTCGCCCTAATCGTATGGAGATTTATTGTTGTATATGTGGGCAGCCCGGACATAGGTCTAACGATTGCCCCCAGAAAGGACATACACAGGGGTAAGTGCAGAGGCAACCATAAGGTCAAATTTTGAGTCAGCCCCAGGGAAGGACCCAAGGACGACTTACGTGTTTTCAATGCTGATAAATGGGGCATATTCGTAGAGACTATCCTCAAGGAGGAAATGTTTAGAGCGCGCCAAGTGCATGCCTTACCCAGCGATAGGTTTACAGTCAGTCATAGCCGCGAGAAAGGGTACAGGCTTCCCACACTACTGGGGGAACGACATCGGCACAGTCAGTACGACAAATCGCAAGGAGAGGTACCAGGCATATGTCAGGGGCTTAGGGACGAGTGTACGCCATGGTGGAGACAGACACTTCTCAACCTCCTGCAGTACCCAAAGCTACTGCCCGTGCTCCTATGATTTGAGGTACACTTCTAGTTTATAGTTCGTGGGCACGAGTATTATTTAATATCGGTGCATCATACTCTTCTATTTCATTTGCGTTTGTGTTTGCGTCTGCCCTGGGTTTACTAGTGGACATTCTAGACTCTGTTTTGAATAAAAAAATTCCTATTGGGGGCTGTTCAATTTTAAAACATGTTTGTAAATCATGTGGAATAAAGATAGCTGATTGTCGTCTCTTCTTCGATCTTATTGTGCTAGATATGGCAAGTTTTTATGTTATCCTTGGAATAGATTGGTTAACGTCCTTTCATGGCTTCATTGATTGTAATCGACGATGAGTTTTTCTGTGTACTCCGAATGGAGATTTGTTTTACTTTATGGGGGATAAAGATGATGGAGTGGTACCTTGACTTTGTGATCTAAAAAGTCTTAAAACTTCTAGCCTTCTTTTGTCCTCTCTTTTTACAAGAGATGATCTTTCTGTTCGGGGGAAACTACCTCCAGTTGTGAGCAAGTTTCCTGATGTATTTCCAGAGGAACTAGTTAAGTTGATGCCTCATACAGAAGTGGAATTTTCCATAGATCTTGTACCGATAATAACACCAATATCTACGCTATTGTATCATTTTGCACTAGCCGAGCTCTGGGAATTAAAGATACAATTACAGGAGCTACTAGATAAGGGCTTCATCTGTCTTAGTGTCTTACCATGGGGAGCTCCAACTCTATTTGCGAAAGAGAAAGATGGATCGTTGCATCTATGTATAAATTATAAAAAGCTGAACCAAGTGACGATAAAGAATAAGTACCCGATGCTAAGGATCGATGATCATTTTGATTAGCTAAAGGTTCAACTTATTTTTTGAAGATTGATTTAAAATCTAGATATTATTAGTTGAGAGTCCAAGAGGAGGATATCCCAAAAACTGCATTTTGCACATGCTATGGGCATTATGAATTCGTAGTTATGCCATTTGGCTTAACCAATGCCCCAGTAACATTTATTAATTTAATGAATCGAATCTTTTTTCCCCACCTCGATAAGTGCATTGTGGTGTTCGTAGATGATATTTTGATCTATTCACTGTCTAGAGAGGCCCACAAGGAACATTTGCGTGTTGCTCTCTAACTCTTGAGAGAGCATTATCACTTTGCCAAATACGAGAAATGTGAATGTTGGCTTTTTAAAGTTAAATTTCTTAGTCATGTTGTATCCCGAGATGGAGTAGCTGTTGACCCGTCGAAGATAGAAGTTGCACTAAATTGGGAGAGGCCTACAAATTTCTTTGAGATTAGAAGCTTCTTAGGACTCACAGGTTATTATCGTCGATTTGTGGAAGATTTTTCTCAGTTGGCGGCTCCTATAACACGCCTTACCCAAAAAGGGGTGATATTTGTGTGGAATGAGTTCTGTGAGGTTGCCTTTCAAGAGTTGAAGAAATGATTAACTAGTGCACCGATTCAAATTATACCAGAAAAGGGCTTGGTTACGAGGTATACTGTGATGCTTCCCACGAGGGACTTAGATGTGTTCTAATGTAGCAAGGTAATGTTGTAGCTTATAAATCCCGTCAGCTGAAGACAAATGAGAGAAATTATCTTGCTCACGATCTTGAGTTAGCGGCAGTGGTATTTGCTTTGAAGACATAGAGACACTATCTTTAAAGAGACTAGTTTGAAGTATTCTCCGATCATAAAAGCTTAAAATACATATTCTCACTAAAGAAATTGAACCTGAGACAGAGAACGTGGATAGAATACCCAAGAGACTATGATTTCGGGCTACAATATAATCCAGCTAAAGCCAATGTTGTGGCTGATGTCTTTAGCTAGAAGTCGTTAAAATCGTTGGCCCACATAGCAGTTCAAGAATGGAAGATGCTAGGTGAGGTGGGAGAATATGATTTGAGCTTTGATAAAAGTAATGGCCACGCCACGTTATTCACGATAACATCTAGACTAGCTTCGATAGATCGTATCATTGAGACCCAACAACATGATAATGAGGCGCATATGTATCAAGACTGTATCATTAACGTAGAAGATGTTGAAGGGTGAACTATTCAGATATACTAAAGTTTGAGATTTATGGGAATGTTGTTTATACAAGAGGCTTGTGTAAAGATGAATTACGGGAATCTCACCATTCCTGACTTACAATGCATCTCAGTAGTATAAAGATGTGTCATGATATGAGACGCCAATTTTCATGGAGAGGAATGAAGAAAGATGTAGCCTTGTTTGTCTCCAAATGCCTCACATGTCAACAAGTGAAAGTAGAGCATCAACAACCACTGGGTTTACTTCAGTCATTACTAGTCTCAAAATAGAAATGAGAACATGTAACCATGGATTTCGTGTCGGGACTCCCTAAATTTCCAAAAGGGCATGACGCTATTTGGATAATCGTGGATAAGTTAACAAAATTGACTCATTTTCTTCTCATGCAAATAATAGATTCGGTGGATAGACTTGGTAAACTCTATGTTCAAGAAATTATTCGATTGTATGGCATGCCAGTGTCAATTGTGCCTGACAGAGACCCTAGATTCACATCCCATTTTTTGCAAAGCTTGCAAGATGCACTGGGAACAAGTTTACATTTTAGTACAGCGTTCCATCCTCAAACAGACGATCAATTAGAGCGCACAATTCAGATCCTAGAGGACATGCTACGAGTATGTGTATTAGATTTTTGCGATTCATGGGAGGATCATTTTCCATTAGCAGAGTTTGCCTATAATAATAGTAATCAATCAAGTATTAAAATGGCACCATATGAAGCCATGTAAGGAAAACTGTGAAGATCTTTAGTATGTTGGACCGAAGTTGGGGAGACATCCGTATTGGGACCATAATTAGTTAATTAAACTACCGAGAAAATTGTTATAATTCGAAGATGTTTGATTACAACACAGAATCGCCAAAAGAGTTATGCGGATAAAAAAAGACGTCCCTTGGCATTTGAAGTTGGAGATTTTGTGTTTTTGAAGGTGTCACCAAGAAAAGGTTCAAAGAGATTTGGAAGGAGTGAAAAGTTAGCGCCTCGCTTTATAGTCCCTTTTGAGATACTTGAGCGAGTCGGGGAGGTAGCTTATCGGCTGGCCCTACCTCCGCAGCTATCTTCTATTCATGATGTGTTTCATGTGTCGATGTTGTGAAAATATGAACCTAACCCCTCACTTGTATTGGATTGGTCTGAGTTCTAATTAGAGGGTGACGTTTCATATGAATAACGACTGGGGAAAATTCTAGACACTCGGCAACAAGTCTTGCATGGAAAAACATTGTCTTACATGAAGGTTTTTTGGCAACACCATGGTAGTGAGGAAGCAATGTGGGAAAAGGAATTGGAGATTAGAGCTAAATACCTAGAATTGTTTGGATCTCGACGTGTCGCGAATTTCGGGAACAAAATTCCCCAAGGTAGGAAAGTTGTAGAGACCTGGTACATTTTTATTTGTGATTAATTTTTTTATAATTAAAACTGTCGAAAGCAATTTTGAATGATAATTTTGGCACGATTTGTGGAGTTTCGGTGTATTTGGGCACCGAAATAATAGTTCATGGTTAAATTTTTTAGATTTTAATTTTTAATGAAAAAGAAAATTTAAATTAATTTTAGTTAATAAATGGAAGCTTAATAAATGAGTCTTGAAGGCTAATTGAGAATGAACCCAAACAAGGTCCTAAAGAGAACATTCTAGAAGTGTAGAGAGAGATAGAGAGTGAGTGGAGACAAAATAAAACCTCAAGCTCCCCCTTTTTTTTTCTCCACATAAATCCCCTCTTCTTTCCTTCTTTTCCCTTTCTTTCTCTCATGAGAGAGAGCTTCCAAAACACTTGAACCCCACCCTTGTTAACCTAAAATTGAAAGGTTCGAGGCCAAATTAAAGCTTAATTGAAGGTGATTAAAGGCAGAGCTAAAGCTTTAGAGCAAGAAATGTGAGATTGAAGCATCAAAGAGGAATCCAAGAGGGTAATCGAAACCCTACGTGGGAAAACTTGGGTGATTTCAGAGCTTGGAAGCGAAGTGAGGTAGGGTTTAGACTAATTTTTCTATTTTTATCGATTTGTATTGATATTTGCATTAAAATATTCTATGAGCTTTCAAACTCAATAAACGAGATTAAACCCTAGATGACCTTGGTTTTTCTTAGTTGGGTTCATTGATAATTGGGTGATTTCTTGAATATTAAATGAATAATTTGATTATTTCTTGATTATTTAATGAGATATTTGAGAAATGGGCCATAGATGGGAGGTGTAATTTGCCTAATTGAATGAAAAGTATGAACGTATTCCAAAATATTAAGATTTGAGAACTTAGGGAATGAGAACAATGGGCATGGTTGTGAAAGAAAAAATGTATTTTATGATTGTAATGATTTCAATCGCATATTAGGATTTGTGATCTAAAACCTAAATGAAGCAATATGTATCTAATGGTTGAAAGTTCTGTTATGAATGTATAAGTATGAGAAATGGAATTCTTATTGAAGATAAAGAATTGGTGTTGCATAATCATGTTGGGGAGAGGAACCAATGTTGGGTTGGACTCCTGGGTTAGTTACCGAATATGAAATGATTGAATGTGGAAATGATTTGGTAACGAGTTGCCTCTTGGGTGTTTCTTTAGGAAACCGAAATAGTTTAGTAATGGGAAGCCTCCGGGGTGTTCCTTCGGGAAATCGAAATGGTTTGGTATGTGAATAAGTTGGGCTTGAATAGCTCCTCGGTGAGAGACCGAAAACTTGCGCAAGTTGGGTACCGTTCCCAATGGGTTAGCCTCTAAAAATATGTGCTTCGAGTGCCGTGTTCCCTTGGGTGAGACCCGTAAAACGAGCTTTGGAGTCGTGAATGGATAGTTGTACTGTTGGTTTTATTATGGATGATGTCATGAAGTAGAGGTGTGGATAAAGAAATAATGATTTTGTAAGAAAATGAATCAAAAAAAAGGGGGAGAAACAAACTTAAGACTTAAAAATAGATGAAAATAAAATATGGTTTAACATTGTGAAAGAAAAACAAATAAATGGGAACTTAAGGTGGAAATAAAATAGAATTATTGTGAGACCATGACCTGTTTTTTTTTCAGCATTTTTATGCATTGTTTATCGTTTTATTGTTGCATGTTTATGTGTTTTTATGCATGTTCGGGCTTAGAAATGCATGTGGGGTTGGTTGCCAGGGCCGTTGGGTGTTGTGGTGCGAATTTCAAAAAAAAAAGATGTTTTCGCAAGCCTATAAATATCTGTATTTAGATATTTTCATCTCTCTAGATTTGAAAGAAGCAAAAACCTCTGCCTTCTCTCTATCTTCTCGGGAGCCCACGGCTTAGTTTTCGACGATTAGATAGCGAATCCTTAGTATCCTCATGGTGGGTTACGCATTCATCCTGACGGAATTTTGTTTTGACGAAGTTCATTTTTTTCACGTGGTTCGAGGTATCGAGTTTTTAACTCAACGGGGTAGGATCCTAGACTCTCATGTCTTATAAGAGTGCTGCGTGTAATCATGCGTGTTTTTACCGTTTTAAAATCCATGAAAAGTTGGTTTAAGTTTCAAAAAATTGGGTTTTGTTCTTAAAACCATTTTTTTGGTTATTTTCGATTCGATGAAACGGGTTTTGATGCGTTTCTTTCGGTGTTTTTTTGTGGTGTTGGGCTTGTTTATGTTCGAGGGTTTCAAGAGGGAGTTTGGTTGCTTTGATTTCGGGTTTGGATGGTTATTGGGTGGTTGTTGGCTTCGAATTTTAGTAGAAAGGTCAGTTCTCGGCGCATGACCGATCGAGGGACCGCTCGAGTGGTCCAGAGGGTAATCTTGGGATGTTCTTGGCTTCTTGTTGCACGTCAGACCGCATGACAGACTGCTCAAGCAGTCTAGCCCGCAGTCTTTTTTGCTGGTTAAAATTTTATTTTCCAAATCAGTGTATATCCCTCATCCGGACTCCGAATTGGGTCATATTTGTACTGAAATTGTAGCCTCGAAAGTCTTCTTTCCAATTACACCACTCTTATAATAAAATTTGTTTTGTAGAAAAATGTATGACCAAAATTGTGAGGATATGTCAAACTTTCTTAACCGTTTTTCATCCATTTTTGGCTAAATGTCTTGGAAAATATTATTTTTCATTCTTATTGGAGCGTTTTATCAAATTTATTGTTTCTTGGGGTTTAGTTCCTTGTTTTGGTGGTCATATTGTGCCCTTGGGGGTTTGTCTATGTTTTGTTGTCGTCCTAAGAGGTGACGTGGTTTTGTAAATCGTGTTGTCGGTGCATGGATGGATGCGAGGTGTTGGTGCGTGGTGTTTGTACATCGTTGGGTGCGAGACATGTTTAGGTTTGAAGTTCTTTTTCTAAAATGGGGTTTTTGGGAAAAGATGATGTTTTGTGAAAATATTTATGAAAATCGTATTGTGGGAGGTTTGGAGTTGGCCTTTGGGTTAGGTTTTGTTTCGTAGGATGTTGGTCATCCGAATGATTGGACATCGGGTGTGTGGGATGTGATGTCCTACTGGGGTGTGTAGCATGCAATGTCGTGACGGGTTATGCGGCGAGTGGCGTCGTTATGCAGAACGTAGTATTTTTACGTGGCTTTGTGCATTTGAAACTCTAGTTTTATTCATGCATGTTATAGGACGGATATGTGGTCTTGTTGTATCTAAAACTCTAGTTTTATTTTTACATGTGTATGCATGGATGGGGAAGTGGTCCGATATATGTTAACTCTAGTTAACACTACATGTGTTGCATGGGTTGCGTGAGTCGCGTGAGTTGCATGAGTTACGTGGATTACTCGTGTTGCACAGGTTAAAACTCTAGTTTTAAAAATGCATAATGAGAGGCGTACATTGGTCCTACGGTGACAATCCATGAAGATGCAAAATGTGGGGCGTATATTGGTCTTACGGTGAAAACCCATAAAGATGCACGTGTTGTATGGGTGTGTGGATGGTAAGTGTTAACTTTGGTTAATGATGAATGAAAAGTAATCCGATATTTTTTAACTATGGTTAGCAATGCATTAGTTGGGGCGTATACTAGTCCTTCGGTGAAAGCTCGAGAAGATGCATGTGTTGCGTTGTGTGGATGGCATGTGTTAGGTGGTGAGTGTTGCATGTGGTGCGTTGTGTGGGTTACATATGTTGCGTTATGTGGGTTGCACGTGTTGTGTATGAATCATCGTGTATTTTATATAACTGAATGTGGGGCTCGTGGGAGTCGATGGTTATATTTGTGTTGCAAGTGGGGCTCATGAGAGTCGATGTTTGCATGTCAAGCATTGTAGTATATATATAACTATTTTCGAGGCTCGTGTAAGTCGTGATATAAAATCATTTTCTAGGCTCTTGAAAGAGAGTCAAAAACCACATATTGTTTTCCTAGCATGTTTAGCTTTTATTTTATGTTTATCTAGTTTCTGTTGAGCTCTAGCTCACGGTGTAGGATTTGAAATATTTTTTAGGTACCGGTCACGCAGGTTTGATGGGAGGAGCCGGTTAGGGCGGAAGATCTATAGTCTTTTTTTTTTGTTTCTTTTGGACCATGTATGTTAACATGTTTTCAGTGTTGGAACCGCGTATTGTAAGCATGTTGGTGATTATATTAATACATGTTTGATCTTATCTTGAGAGTGAAACCTCGGATTGGGTGTTATCTTTCAGCTTGTTTGGTTGCTTTTGGGCATTTCACGTGACCCAGAGTTTGGGGCGTGACAATTACGTTATATTTTTGCATTCACCTCACACCTCACAAATCATGCATTGCATTCTAATTAATCTTTATCCTACGAGTTTCGGCTTATCTTTGTTGAATCTATATTTTATAGGCACAAAAGATCATGGAAAGAAATAAAGTGACGTTCGTACTTTAAGAGAAAAGATGGATGCTAGACTTTATTTTGATTTACAAAGATATATGCTTTTGACTGAAATGTAAAGATGCATATTAATTGAAGTAGCGATACGAAGTGTATATGTTGTGATGTGTGAGAGATATTGGGAAACTCATGTTTTGAATGAATCTTGTAATCAAGTTTTTCTGATATCATATATATAAATCATTCAAGTCATGTGTTTAGAGAATTTTAAAGATTTGATATGTTTTAAATGAAAGAAGGTTAGATGAGAAATAAAATGAAGAACTAAGGAAGTTTAATGATTATGAGGAGTTTTAATCAAAATGTATAAAGTGGATGTGCATGTTAAATTAATGTTTGTGATTGGATGAACGTTTGGAACGCATGTTTATTTATATAAATTTCCTTTTGATTGATTATAGATTTGGGTAGTCTGTTTGATACCAAAATAGAGCATTTTCTGGGCTGTTCTTAGGCTGTCGGGTGTTGAGTGGAGCAAGGGTCCACATTAGCCATCACATGGCAGAGAGTTTGGAACGCGAAAGGAAAAATAAGAACCGGCGCCATGACCGTAAAAAATGGCGCATGCGTTTGTCATGAAAAACCACAATAGTGAATAGATATATTAAGATTAAATATACCTTCAAGAAACTTGTACAAGTTTCTTTGATGCAGAACAACGATCTGACACGACCCAATAATCTTCTCACGTATATCCCGACGCACACGACGATCTCGGCGAGTGGGCACCGATCTGGATCTTCGTGTTTTTCTCCTTTTTTGGTTTCAATTTCACACCTTTCTCTCAAAGAAAAAAGAATACACAATGGGAGAAAGAAGGAGCGGCGGCTAGGGCTTCGGATTCTCTTTTGGTTTTAGCCTTTTTGATATATATTTATTCCTACACACATAAGATAAGTATGGTATATATCTTTCCTTCCTAAAAAATAGCAAGAGATATATATCTAAATCAAAACCAAATCTCCACCCCTTTA
>JAOTRH010067744.1:0-18109 GCA_034768845.1 Heliamphora exappendiculata | reverse complement strand
CGGGTGATCAAATACTGGCCGATTGATCCGGTTGCTCATGCAACGCCGCTTCGGCGCGCTTGACGGTCTCTTCTAATTTTATGCGGACACTGGGACTGGCTGCCAGTTGTGCTGTGATTTTGGCGTCATATGCGGCGACGGCATCGTTCCAAAGCTCTTTGTGGTGAGGACTGCTGATGTGGTAGCGATCTGGGCTGTCCGAGGCTAACTGTCCCATGAAATGGTAAATCCAGCTCAGTCGCTGTCGTTCTAGGAGGGGTATCGCTTTTTCCGTCAACTCCTCGACTGATATTTTCTTGTCGTTAAAAAGATCGACCAATTGCTGTAGCGTCGGTGGTTTTGTCTTTGATAATGATGATTTGCCCATGCGCCGTTAAATCACGAATGACCGAACACTTGCCATAACTACTAAGTAGTTTTTAGTAGCCGCGCGTTTCGTTGCTGCTGCGAAACTGCGGTTAGTGTGCGTTAACTGCTGGTGCGGCACGATCGCGGTAGCGCGGGTGCCACTTACGCCTAAACAGCGGAACTCTGCTGTGCTCAAAACAATGGCTACGTCCGCAGATGCTCATGAGCGGATGAAGTATCTCTGCTCCTGCCGATGAAGTAATCACGGGAGCCGATTGCGTGACATACAGAGGCGGCCACTGCGGTGCGACCGCCGTACTGCCCGCATAATGATGCGTCACTCATGAGCTACTGCTGCGCTACGCAACAGATGACATACAAGGCCGGCGCATACTACTAATCTATCGCTGCCGTGTGACTGCGGTACTTCTGCGGCTTGAGGAATTACTGAGAATATCGGCGGGTATCCGATCGAGGCCTAAGCGCAGCTTAGGGGTGACGTGTTCCTCAGTTAAAAACATGTAGAACCATTTTCCCTGTTCCTACTTTGATTGCGCCAGTAGTCCAAAGAGCTACCAAGTAGTCATAGCGCCGTCTTCCGGTGCGTGAGAAAATGGTCGCATGGTTCGATTTGACCGTCCCTGTTGTTCCGTTGCGGGTGCCATCGGATATTTTTCAGAGCACATGGCCAAGGGGGATTACCTCACTCAAGGCGGACAGGTGCGGATGGTCTGGTATGGTAAAGGCGCGGAAATGCTGGGGTTGGTTGGTGACGTGGAGGCCGAACATTTCGCCCGTGTGTGTGCCGGGCTTCATCCTGCGACTGGTGCAAAACTGACGGTGCGGGAAAAGGCTGGGCGGCGTGTTTGCTATTTCGGGCAAATTTCCGCGCCCAAGGATGTGTCGATTGCCTTGCTCGTCGGTGGGGACAAACGAATCGAACAATGGTGGCGAGAGTCTGTGCAGGAAACTCTGCGTGAGATCGAGGCAGTCACGGAAACCCGCATTCGTCGTGGTGGCCGACGCGACGAGGATCGTGTGACAGGCAACATGGTGGCCGCGGTCGTTACTCACGATGCCAGCCGTAGTCTCGATCCCCAACTGCATACCCACCTGTGTGTGATGAACGCCACTTACGATGACGTGGAGAAACGATGGAAAGGAGTGCAACCATCCAGTTTTTATCGTTACCAAAGTTTCTTCCGCGAGGTCAGCTACAACAAGCTCGCCCAGAGGATGAAGCAGGGTGGTTATCAACTCGAACCGTCTCGCAAGCTGGGATTTGACATTAAGGGGTTCCCCGAGTCGGTTCGCCTCCAGTTCAGTAAGCGCCGTGAAGAAATTCTCAAAAGAGCGGAGGAACTCGGAGTTTCCGATCAGCGCAGTCTGCTCATTATCGCTGCCACCACGCGGGCGGATAAGGAAAGCATAACCTCCGACGAACTGCGGGCATCCTGGCGAAAGGAATGCGGCGATTCACTTGAGGATATCGAACGGATCATTAGGGAATCGACCCTGCAGTCTCCCGGCGTCACGCCTTCGACCCATCACGAGGCGTTAAACTACGCTGAGGAGCATGTTTTTGAACGCCAGTCGGTGGTCAATGAACGGTTCCTCTTACGAGAGGCATTGATCGGGGGGCGTGGTTCAGTGGACCTGGAGCGACTTCGGTCCGAGCTGGAACGTCGGATTGCCCAAGGCACTCTTATTCGTCACGAGGATGAGATTACCTCGCGCGCTACTCTGGCGATGGAATCGGAGTTCATTCATTGGGCGCGTTCCGATTGGGACAAGTATGAGCGAATGGGGGATGAGCGAGCCGTGAGTGGTCTTTTGAAGGGCGAGCACCGGGAAGCGGTTCGCAAAATTCTGCGATGCCGAAACCGAATCATCGTTTTTCAGGGCGATGCCGGCACAGGTAAGACGACGTCGTTGAAGGAAGTCCTGAAGGGCATCGAAAGTTCAGGCGGCGCGGCTTTTGCCTGTGCACCCAGCTCGAAGGCAACGGCCGAACTGCGCGAGGATCTGATGCCAGAGGCCGAGACGATCCAATATCTTTTGGTCAATCGTCAGCTCCAGCAAAGGATCGCCAACCGTATCATCATCGTCGACGAGGCCGGATTGCTCTCCGTCCGGCAGATGCGGGATTTGTGTCGTTTGGCTCATGCCAACAATAACCGCCTCATTTTGGTAGGTGACATTAAGCAGCATCGATCGGTTGAAGCCGGCGACGCGCTGCGGGCGGTCCAGAAATACTGCGAAGTCGAAACAGTTCGTCTGACGAAAATCCAGCGTCAGAGCGATCCGGCGTATCGGAAGGTAGTCGAATTTCTTGCCGCAAAGAAGCCTTACTCGGCGTTCGGCCAACTGGAGAAATTGGGCGAGGTACATGAGAGCAGAAACCCATTGTCTCTCTTTGAACGGGCCGCACAGGACTATCTCCAAACCATCACCACGGGTAAGAGCTGCCTCGCCATTGCGCCGGTGTGGTCGGAGATCGAGGCCTTTACCGGCGTTGTGAGGGAGAAATTGAAGGCCAACGGCTTGGTCTCCGGCCCTGAACACGAAGTTATGGTGACTTCTTCGTTTGGCTGGACGACGGCCCAGCGTAAACGAGCCGAAAATTACAAGCCGGGTCACGTTCTGCAATTTCATCGTGAAACTTCCGCGTTCAACAAGGATGAAGCCGTCCGAATGGTCGAGGTTCGTGGCGAGCGCCTGGTCGTGGAACGAGAAAATGGAGACAGATGGGCGTTTGATCCGAAGCGGGTCCATGATTTCGATGTGGGAGAGGCCCGGAAGATCGCGATTGCTACGGGTGACAGACTGTTGATGAAGGGCAATCTTAAAGCTGCCAAGGTGAAGAATGGTGACATCGTGGAGGTGGCTGGATTCGATCCAGATGGCTCGATTCGGCTGAAGGACGGACGCACCCTGCCGAGATCGTTCAGGCAATACACCCACGGTTATGCGACAACGTCCCACGCTGCCCAGGGCAGGACGGTGGATCGCGGAATTCTGATTCTTGGAGATGCGGGAATCCGAGCGGCTGATCTGCAGCAAGCATACGTGAGTAATTCGCGGTTCCGAGAACACCAAACCATTTACACGACTAACGTGAAGGCGGCCAAAGACGCCATGGCTACGGATACCGACCGGAAGCTGGCCCATGAGCTTCGTGAAAGGCGGGTACGGGAATGGCGCGTGATCGAAGGACTGGTTGCGGAAGGCGATGCCTGGTGGGCCGAGCGCCAACGGGTCATTGCCGCGACTCAGGGGCAAAAGGAGGGCTTAAAGCCGGGAGGTATGCACTATGCCGCCTGACGATGGTTCCGAGCCGCAAGTTACCGGGATGTCGGTTCCCAACGATGAATGGAATGGGCCGTGGGGTGCGATTGAGTCCGTTCCCCGTTCGGTTGACACACTGTGTGTTCAGATTGAGCAGGAGATTGGTAAACCTCGAATTTATTACTTTCCTTATCGGACGATCGGAAAATGGAATTGGACTATGGGTTCACCCGAAACGCTGGAAATCCAAATTGGCGGCGTCCAAGTATCGGTTTCGGGAACCGGCCTCCGGCGACTGGCCGAGGCACTGAATATGGGGCAGCTTCGGTTGGTGCAGTTGAATAAGCCCGCAAATCAGGACGGACGGATTTGCATTCGGTCTGTCGATATCGAAGGCATTCAAGCGTGAAGCCGCGATAGTGGCTTTGGACAGCCTGAAGTGAGGCGATTTATTGGTTATTCAAGTCCCACGTTCGCGTGCCTTTGTCAGAGGTAACTTTTGAGGGTCAGGAATTTCACAACCTTCCAGTAATTCGCTCCAGTCGCATTTGAGGGCGTTCCTTAAACGCGCCAGGACCGCTAACGATGGCCATGACCGGCCATATTCAAGCCACTGGACATATCTGGACTCCACATCGGCCAGTTCTGCCAACCGCGCTTGGGTAAGTCCGCGGTTCTTGCGCAACTGAAACAGGTTTTTACCGAAGCGCTGCCGCTGTGGGGAAGGCTTAGATTCACGATATGGCACCCATTTAGCCTGCCGTTACAACAAAAGCAGGAATACGTAACCCGGTTACGTATTTGCCTTGCGATCATTAGGAGGTTGGGGTAGTCCTTGGAACGCGAGGAAACATGGGTACAACGCCACCTAAGACTCGACCGATCTTCTATTATGTCATTGAGGTAGGAGGCAAGGAATTTCCCTTGGTGATCATGGCTGATGGAATGAGCCATTGGGATGATCACACGGAAAGGCTCCAACTCAGGCCGCCGCAAAATCGCTTTCTCGAGATTCAAGCTTTTGCCGGGGATCGTGCAGCTCTCCGTCAGCTAGGAAACGAAATGCTTGAATTTACAATTTCGATTAGGATGCCCGAGCGAATTATCGCAAAGGCGCAGGAAATGGCTCAAAACGACCGAAGGATTGCTCACGCCCCCAGTGAATTAGCCGGTATGACGGCTGAGACAATGAAAGATGGAGCTGAAATGGATCGGCTATTATTGGATTTCTTTTGGAGAGAAATCAATCCCTTGCTCAATCAGCCGGTCGCGTTCTCATCACGGCAATGATCCGTAGGAGGAAAATCGTCTGTTTGGCCCGAGATTAAGGACGAGCCCCTCCTTCAGGCGACGACTTATTGATCTCGCCTTCTTCAAAGACTTCTTTGGCAAGATGCAGGGCAATGAGCGACTTGGTGAAGCCGACATGTACGATACTCTGGATGATAACCTCGATAATTTCTTCCTTAGAGCAACCCACTCGACTTGCGGCTTGAATGCGGAGTCGCAAGTGTGATCGGCCGTCAGGTATTGCAATGAGAGTGGCGATGGCGATGAGTTCCTTGGTTTTTGACTCAAGAATTGTTCGGGCGTGAATCTTTCCAAATGCAAAACCGACAAAATAGTCCGCGAAGTCGGGGGATATTCGTTTCAATTCTTCAACGAACGCCGGACCGGCATCTGGATCGATAGCGGTTATTTGTTGGAGACCCTTGCGATAAGATTCGGGCATAATTTTATTGAGTGGGTTAGGAAGAACTTCGTGTCTTCTGTTGGGTTTTATTTGAGGTCATCCGCTTGACTGAGAGGCAAGACCGGTCTCAAATTCTTGAATGCGCTGATCCAGGGCGAGGAGGCACCTGCCGAAGGAGGTTTCCATTTTGTACTCCCTGGCCGATAATTCGATCAGGAGTTCTTCCAAAAGCCGTGGGTTGCCTTTACTAAGCTTAAAGAGAGCTGAGAGATGATCGACGGCATCGGCTCGAATCGAACCTTTGGAGACCGCCTGAGCTATCAAAAGCCGAGTTTCTGCCCTGTTTAATGGCGCGATCTGAACACGGACGAAATCCGATAGATATTCCCACACTCGACCGATGTCGTGCGGAAGTTCCGATCGACAAACGATCCAAACAGGAACGTGTGCGCTCAAATGAGCCACAAAGCGGGCAATGCGGGGTGGCGTATGGGAGACATGATCGAAGGCAACGGCTTCACCGCGCTTTTCGATATAGGCAAGCAGGCGATTCTTGCGTTCAACTACATTGAGTCGAGGATGCGTCCAGCCGAATTGCCTTTCTAGGCTATCGCATATTCTGCTGAGTTTCGAGGTGTCTTCGCAAAGGAGTAGAGGAGAATGGAATCTCACTTGATTCAGCAGTGCCGATTTGCCGACGCCTGGTAATCCAACAAGAAGTACGTGCCTACGCTGGGAATAGAGCGATTTGAGAAGCTCTAGCTCCTTATCACGCCCAGCAAAGGTGAGACTAACGTTTACGGTAGATGACATAAGGTTGGTCCGTTCGGACTAATGAAAAACGACTAGGACAAACACGCACCAGATGGCGAAGCCACTGATTCCGAAGCGGAGACCGAAGTACGCGAATCGCGTCCAATATCCGATTTTGGAAGGGATCAGAGTTTCGTCTATGGTCAGCGTAGTGACGAAGAGAAGGATGGCCGAAAAACCTCCCACCAGAAGTGATGTAATATCGATGTTCACGAGCGATTGTTCCTCATTGGCGATGATTGATAGATTCACGTTGGATAAACGAGGGCGGATGCATGTCGTTCCCGATACCAATGGTTTCGAGTCAAGGCGGCGCGGGAACCACCGTTGAGTCGGAGTTTGGCAAGCAGGGTCTGGTACACGCTGAGCTGGCCAATTTCGAAACCGTGAGCGCAGCCGGCCATATATAGGGTCCAAATGCGATACGCTGTCTCGTCTACGTATTGCAGGGCATCCTGGTGCCGGTGCTCCAATCTTTGAACCCAATGACGCAGCGTTAGTGCATAATGTTCGCGAAGACTCTCAAGATCGCGAATTTCGAACTGGCAGGCTTCGCCAAACTTGAGCGTTTCATTAATCGGGAGCAGGTCGCTGTCGGGAAAGACATATTGCTGAATGAACGAACCGCTTTGGTCAGGCAAGGGAATCGGTCCTGTCCCGATGCCATGATTCAGGAACAATCCGCCGGGTTTGAGAAGACGGCCGGCTTGTTCAAAATAAGCGGAGAGCTTTAACTTTCCGACGTGCTCGACCATTCCCACACTAACGATGGCATCATACGATTCCCATTCCTTCAGTTCGCGATAGTCCTGAATCCTCACGAATACGCGGTCCTGTAATCCGGCATCGTAAATTCGTTTTTGTGCAAGCTCAGATTGTTTTTCGCTCAGAGTAATACCTTCGCCCTCGACGCCATAATGAGTTGCGGCATGAATGAGAAGGCCTCCCCACCCGCAGCCTATGTCAAGAAGCCTGTCTCCAGGCTTGAGATCGAGCTTCCGACAGATGTGATCGAATTTGTGGACTTGCGCTGCGTCCAAGCTTTCATCGCGATGGGTAAAGTAGGCGCATGAATACGCCATCCACGGATCGAGCCAGAGGCGGTAAAAGTCGTTGGAAACGTCGTAGTGGAACCGAATGGCGTCACGGTCGCGCTTCAAAGAGTGCTGTTGTCCCACCAAGTGAGCCGAACGGGTGGAAGCACGTCCGTCTTTGGTATTCGGGTCAGGCAAGCGGTGTAGGAGATACCCCATTTTCAGTTTCTTGGCCCAGCCGTCAGTATGCGCGATGATGAGATCCCCGAGTTCAAACGCAGCCTCCTTGTCTCCCTCGATGTCGAATGCAGAACGAATATAGGCCTCTCCAACGGCGGCCTCGGTTCCGGCCAGCAACATTTCTTTGAGGGCGCTCGGCCGGTTTAGAATTACTGTCGCGTCCTTGGGATGAGAATCGGGCCAATGCGTTCCGTCCCAAAGACGAACATTGACCCGACGAAGTTCCTGTCCTTGGGTAAGGCTGGTCAAAATGCGGAGGGTAATTTCCTTTGCGGCAGCCGTAGAAACGGTTTCGGGGACTTCCTGCTGATTTATCATAGTTTCTTTTTCTCTCTCTTGGTGGATACAGGGTTAGGTGGATAAGCAGTTGCGATACTGAACAGCAAAATGGCCACAAGACCGGTCAGGAACAAAGGAGCGCGCCAAACGTCATTTTGAATCGAGGACTTCAAAAGTGCCGTGATGAATATCCAGATGAGAATCGCTAGGGAGAAGAGGTAGTCCTCGGCAATCAGCGCCCACAACTCTTTGAGGAGGTAGAGAATAACATTCATGGGATGGACGTTTTCATGGTGATAACTGTCTTATACTTTCTGTCATAATCTGCCCGGAAGATGGCGATCCATCCGCTGGCCCAAAAAGTCATAGCGATTACTAGGAGGGTTACTGGTGAGTCGGGCCAGTGGAGGCCAAGCCCCTCGGCTGACCAAAATGTGCCAAAGGCGCTCAAGAGAGCCCCCACGGCAAATCGCAGGCGGTTGCATGGAATTTCGCTCAGTGGGCGTCTTAGCAACAACCCGGATGCTAAAACGATCGATGCTCCCAAGACAGCGCCTGCGCTAGCTGATGCGATTGCTTGTCCCGCATAGCCTAACGCCACCGCCATGCAGATAACCTGTAGTCCGTTGGTAAAAATGATTTTTAAAACGGTCAAAAAGCCGAGCCAATCGAAGCCGGAATCCATCGGGTCTTCGGAGCAGCGCAATGCCTTTCTGCTCTGGTGAAAAACGGTCTTTTCATCACGATTGGGGACTGCACCGGTGTAGCGGAGGATCGCTTTGCGAAGCCATCGCATCCCCAGGAGCAAGAGCAGTACACCGAGCACAAAATGCTGCTCGAAGGTCGCGAGTGAAAGTATCTGCGAAACAATCAGTGACACGAGCACGGCAAGAACGGCTGCCGTTGCCAAAACGCCTGCTAACGCGACCAGTCGCCCTCGGGCAACCGCTACCGCGAGAAGATCAGTCCATGTTTCGGCCGATTTAGTCAATGCTCCCAAGAAAGCCGTGACAAGCACGGCGTTGCCGTAGATCGCGTTCGACATAGGCTTATGGCGTGGCGACGATCCGCCCAAGAGTTTCAACCGGCTGGCTAAGGCCCTTTGCAGCGAAGTGGAATTGGGAAGCCCAAAAAAGGGGTACGGGCAGTTCCTCTTCAATGGCCAACAGCCGGTTATATTTGGAAACACGCTCGGACCGACTGAGAGATCCTGTCTTGATCTGACCGACGCCTGTTCCTACGGCAATATCCGCGATAAAGGTATCTTCCGTTTCGCCGGATCGATGCGAGATGATCGCGTCGTATTTGGCCATGCGCGCCATCCGAATCGTTTCCAAGGTCTCCGTCAAGGTGCCGACCTGATTCGGTTTGATTAAAATCGCATTGGCGACACGTCTCTCGATCCCTTTGCTAAAGATGGCAGGATTGGTGGCAAATAAGTCGTCTCCCACGAGCTGAATCTTCTGACCAAGTGCCTCTGTGATGGATGCCCATCCTATCCAATCCTGCTCTGCAACTCCGTCTTCGATGGAGACGATTGGATATTTACTAATCAGGGTCTTATAATACGCGATCAAATCCTCACGGTCTTTGCGCACATGATTAGACTTGGTGAACACGTAGTGCGTATCCCGCATGAATACGGTGGCGGCCGCATCGATGCAGAGAGCGATGTCTACGCCCGGGCGATAGCCTGCTCTTTCGATCGCTTCAACAATTAGTTGAATCGCTTCTTCATTGTTTTTGAGATTCGGCGCGAATCCGCCTTCGTCTCCAACGGCGGTAATAAGTCCGCGCTCTTCGAGGAGCTGCTTTAAGACATGGAAAGTTTCGGCTCCGTATCGAACGGCCTCTGCGAACGAAGGAGCTCCCAATGGGAAAAGCATAAACTCCTGTATGTCGACGTTGTTATGGGCATGAACGCCTCCGTTCAGCACGTTGATCATCGGGATAGGTAAGCTCAGAGGGGCATCGAGGTTATAAAGTTCATGGATGTGTTGGTAGAGGGGTTTGGCCTCCGCAACTGAAGCCGCACGCGCCACCGCTAGTGAGATTGCCAGGATGGCATTGGCTCCGTATCGGGCTTTATTTTTGCTTCCGTCCGTCTCAATTAAGACTTGGTCGATCGAATCTTGATCGATTGCATCCTTTCCCATGAGGGCTGGGGCCAGAACATCGTGAATATTCGCTATCGCTTTCAGGACACCTTTTCCGGCGTATCGCTTATTGTCGCCATCTCGAAGTTCAACGGCCTCGTGAATCCCCGTGCTGGCCCCGGAGGGGACCATGGCGGATGCGACGCCACCTCCTTCAAGGCAAACGTGGGCGGAAATGGTCGGATTACCGCGTGAGTCAAGGACTTCGCGCGCCCTTATAGATTGGATGGCTGTGCTAGACATAGTAGTGGGGAGTTAGAGGTTAGGGTTCTCAGGTCTGTTAAATTTGAGGATGGCTCTTATCCAGGCATCACGTTCCGATCCAAGCGGAAGCTTGTTTTGGTAATCGCTCTTGCCAATGAACGTATTGAGCTCTTTGGCTAATCCGCGAAATTTTACTTCCTCAATGTGCGAGAAAGTCTTGCGGAGGTCTGAGTCGGTAAGGACACCAAGAGTTTCCTGAACGTGTTGCAGGCACAGTCCAAAGCTTTTTTCGTGACGCTCTTGAACATCCTTTGCAACGTAATGCGCAGCGAGAGCTCCAACATAGTTACGGTTCATCGACGCGACATGTTCGGCGACCGGACAGGGTTGCGTTGGAACAATTGCGTCGTGTTTGCTGAGACGGTCGGCAACGTCATCACAAAGCGACCGATAAATGATGCTTGCGCCAAGATCGTCTCCCATTGCGATTGATCTGCGAGCGGCGTCTGAACAGAAACCCAGGGAGCGGTGCAGATGGTTTCTCAGTCCGACATCGTTGACATTTTCATACCAGAGGTTCGAAAGGAAAAGATCGCGGGATTTCCGGCATAGATAGCAAATGGGACATTCATCTTGTTCAAAGGCGTCCCATAGCTTGAAAAACGTGAAGTGACGCTCGGGTTCGGCCTGGCGATGTCCACCTCTTCGAAGCTGGTTCCACCAGCACATGAACCGCTCGAAGAGAAGATGTTCTTCGAGCTTTGGGCCGGAAAAATCGTGGCTGGGTAGCGTGACGGGGGGCTGATGAGCCGTAGCGGGGGGCCCATCTTGCGTGACTATTTTCCGTCCGTCCCTGACGAGGTCCACCATAAATAACTCCTGTCGGCTTTGCAGCCTGTACAGGAGTTATTAGCTCGGAACCAGTCCGGGCGGTTTACCTTAGAGGAGGGCAAACTCCATTACCAAGAGCAACCTAGTATGTGGTTACGAAGGGGTCAAGACCCGTCTACATCATTAGTTATCCTTGCGGCACCATCATTTTACTGATGCTAGGTTAGGCCCATTTCCGTGCCGACTCTACTTGCCGGAATGGAAGGCTCGAACTTGGCTTGGGGCTAACTCCCGCCGTCTTGACTTTGGATAGGGTGACGAATACGGTTTGCGCGGGCAATGGGGTTTGCCTTTCCCTTTGAGGAAGAACCATGCGGAGTGCATCCGCGTTGATAACTCCTGTGCGGGCTGAAACGCCAAACAGGAGATATTATGTATATGGTTCTAATTGAATTGAGACGCGAAAAGCCCGCGTGCGGTCTTCTTCCCGTTCAACCGTCGCAAGTTTCAGGCGACTTTTAACCGCCTTTAGCTTCGTAAAGGGAAACTCAAATGTTTTCGGATTCGACCATTGCTAAGTCGTCGCGAAAGATCGCCCTGCGATTTGTATTGATGGTCGGTGTGGTCAGTTTCTTTGCCGACTTTACCTATGAGGGGGCGCGAGGAGTGACTGGTCCTTTTCTCGCCAGCTTGGGCGCGACGGCAACGATTGTTGGAATCGTCGCTGGTTTGGGCGAACTGGCTGGCTATGGATTGCGTTTGGTCTCCGGCCGGTGGAGCGAGCAGACGGGGCAGTTCTGGCCGATCACGATCTTTGGATACATCGTTCAGATGGCCGCCGTCCCAATGTTAGCATTGGCCTCGACTTGGAAAATGGCTGCCCTTCTCATTATTACCGAGCGTATTGGAAAGGCCATTCGCAATCCGCCTCGTGACGTAATGCTTTCTCATGCCGCGAAGGAGATTGGTTACGGCTGGGGTTTTGGAATTCATGAAGCTCTCGACCAATTTGGCGCGTTATGTGGGCCGCTTTTGGTCGCGGTTATCCTTTGGCACAAGGGCGATTATCACGACGCCTTTGCGGTGCTGTTGGTTCCGGGTCTTATAACGCTCGGGCTATTGCTCATGGCTCGCTGGTTTTATCCGCGGCCCCAAGACCTCGAAGCCACGCCGCCAAATATGCTGGCAAAGAATCTACCCGGCATCTTTTGGATTTATCTGGCTGGCGCAGCGTTAGTCGCTGCCGGATTCGCTGACTTTCCGCTTATCGCCTACCACTTTCAGAAAAGTGCAGTCATGAGTGCCGCATGGGTGCCAATCTTCTATTCTGTGGCCATGGCCATGAGCGGCGTTGGATCTCTGGTCTTTGGAAAACTCTTTGACCGAGTGGGATTTGCGATACTCATTCCGCTAACCATTGGTTCGCTCTTTTTCGCTCCATTGGTTTTTTGGGGAAACTTTTCTCTGGCTTTGGTTGGCTCTGCTATTTGGGGCCTCGGCATGGGGGTACATGAATCCATTATACCGGCTGCCGTGGCCGGAATGGTGCCTGTACAACGCCGTCCTTCCGCCTACGGCTTGTTCACCGGGGCCTATGGTATAGCTTGGTTTCTTGGCAGCGCCGTCATGGGTATTCTGTACGACTACTCGGTCGTCGGGACCGTCATCTTTTGTGTCGTCTTGCAACTCGCGGCGCTTCCGGTCTTCCTTGTAGTTTGGAAGCGACTTGCGAGTAAGAACGAATCCAAATGAGTCCCTTTTACGAAAGAGCACTTTTCCTTGTGGTCGGAGGACGGCGGCGGAATACTTTTAAGCTGGTTAGATGTTGTATTGGCAGTGTTTTGACGGCGCTAACCGTTGTTTGGCTTTTTCACTTTTTTATTTCGGCTAACTTGTCAACGGTGGACGAGGGACGGGTTTATCGCAGCGGGCAGATGTCGAGCGAAGGTTTTCGAGCAATTGCGACTCGTCTGCATCTGGCTTCCATTCAGAATTTACGCGGAGCTAACGAAGATGCTGCTTGGTATCGTGCAGAACTCGATGCCGCACAAAGCTTGCATCTTAGTCATTACGATATTCAGATGGGAGCACGGGAGTTTCCTCGACCTGAAATCCTGAAGCAATTAACCGATGTTTTTGCCAATGGCCCGTATCCGATGCTGATCCATTGCAATCGAGGAGCAGACCGGAGCGGGTTGGCCTCAGCGCTTTACTTGATTGAGTGTCGAGGAGAAACACCTGAAGAGGCTTCCGGGCAACTATCTCTCTTATGGGGACACATCCCTTTGTATGGCTACGGACGACTGGACGAGTTTTTGACGCTTTATCGCAAAAACCAGCACGGGAAAGACCTGATGAACTGGACAACTTCCGAATATCCCAAACTATATGAAGATCGCATTCTGCCCGAATGAGCTCTTGCGCCCTTGGACCGCCCCGTGAGCCAGCCGGATCGAGGGCTTCAGTTCGACAGTTCCAGCCCTTGGTAATGATCGACAAATGATTTTATGTCCCTTCATGGGAGCGGGCGCTTGAGGGTAAGGCCATTCAATGAGATTGCTTGCCGTTTTTTTCAGTGGTGTGCTTTCTAGTTTCATCCCAACGACCGTGTGCCCGACGCTTTGGGATTGTTTGTGCTGATTCGCTGGCCCGAGCCACGACTAGACGGAAGATTTGCTGTTCGCGCGATCGCGCTGGGGGATTGGGGATAGGAATGCAGCCGAGGGTGGCGAGATGCAATGGGATCATGTGGTAGGCTGGTAAAGTTTGCGTATCTCAGCATCGTAAGGTAGCCATCAGGCGCTTGGAGTTCTCGATGATTTCGAAGGCATCGAGAATGCTTCCACAAACTATGTTGGCGCTTTCTAACGTCTCGGAGGACGCCCCCTCCTTTTGAATCACCGCAATACCGAGTCCGGCGATTTGGAGCATTTTTCTGTCGTTCCGACCATTGCCGATGCAGATGCACGAGTCGGTGCCTAAGTTCATCACATATTCTTGTTTGGCGATGTCTTGCAAATCCTGGGAAATGACCGTCAGTTTACAAGGCAACCCTTCGAGCTCACGAGCCGCCGATCCGAACGTATCGGCGGTGAGAATGTGAACTTCCACTTGATGGCAAAAGACGGCCAGCTTTTCTTTGACAGAGGGAATCAAACGGCCGTCGATTGCCAGCGTACCGTTATAGTCGAGCACGAGGTGTGCGAACTGGTACTGGCCAAAGCCGGGGATCGAAATGTGAATCATGGTTTTGGGTGGGTTCCGCGATAGTGGAGCACTTTGACCTTTTCCATTGTCACAAGGCCGCTGCTGATCATCTCGTCGATGACTGGCAGAAATGCGTTTATTTTATCTTCGCTGTCCACAATCTCAATGATCAGCGGGAGACTGATAGATAGATTTAAGATTTTGGCAGTATGAAGGCGATGGCTTTTGCCGTAACCCATCGGCCCTCTCAAGACTGTGGCCCCGCCAAGATGCATATCGCGCGCCTTGAGAACGATAGCCTCATAGAGAGGTTGGTGATGCCATCTTCTTGTTTCTTCGATGAAGATTCGAAGAAGTACCGCGTCTTCGGGGATTTCCATATAATTGTCTCCTAATTCTGGCTGCAAATGAGTGGCCCAGCCAGTCGACCACTAAATATTGAATATTGTCGTTCAGGATTCATCAAGGGTTGTCCGGCGGATTGGTGCGGGGCACCCCGCGATAATGGAGAACTTTGGCCTTTTCCAGAGTCACCAGGCCACTGCTGATCATTTCATCAACGATGGGAAGGAATGCTTGGATTTTGGCCTCGCTATCTACGATCTCGATCACCATTGGAAGGTTTATAACGGTGTCTACAAACAGATCCGTATGCAGGTGATTGGTTTTTCCGTAGCCCATCAGGCCCCGTAATACGGTGGCGCCTCCGAGGTTCATCTCCAATGCTCGGGTTACGATAACTTCGAAAATTGGCTTATGATGCCATTTGAGAGTCTCGTTGACAAAGATTCTCAGTAAGAGGGCGTCTTCTGGAATTTCCATAGTTTTATCTCCTGAAAGAGGCTGCACACACATGGCCCAGCCATACGGCCACTAAACAGCCAACATTGGACGCAAGGACATTCGCACCCGCGTTAAGCAATTGTCCGTTTTGCGCAAGGCGGAGGGTTTGCAGGCTGAACGACGAAAAGGTGGTGTACCCTCCGCAAATGCCGACCATGAAAAAAGTTCGCATCTGACTACTGACTAGGACCGCGCCGTCGGGGTCTGTTAGAGTGCCGAAGAACCCTATGGCGAACGAACCAGTAATATTAATTAGCAGCGTTCCCCAAGGAAATGTTTCCCCGAGATGAGTTGCGACGAACGCAGAAAGCAGGAATCGAGTCAGGGCTCCAATTCCTCCACCAAGCGTAACCAGAAAGTAAATCAAGACGGTCCTCCTGTTTGTTAGAGTTCAAACAGGAGTTATCAGCACTGACGTATGTCGTCAGGCGGTTTTCCTTGGGAGGAAGGCAAACCCCATTGCCACATCAAGTAAAAGTTACGATGGAAGCGGCGTCAAACGAAATCCTTAGCTTGACCCGTATCGATCTCGCATTAGTTTGGATTCAGGCAATGGGGTTTGCCTTCCGCTTAAGGAAAACCGCACGGACCGTTTCCGCGCTGATAACTCCTGTGAAAGCTGAACAACGGCTGCACGGGAGTATTTTATGGATCAGCATAAGGGTGAATGCGGTTGGACGAGAAATAGTCGCGGCGCGTTCACGGCGAGCGCATCTGGTCAGCACGGTTGTTGTACCCTCTCAAAAGGGAGGAGCGCGTGACCAAATCGATCCTCTTCAATCTCCTTCAAGTTGCCGTCGTTTTGGGCCTTTCGCCATTTGCTGCCGGTCTGCTCAACCGGATGAAGGAATTCGTCCAGTCCAAGAAGGGATCGAGCGTGATTCAGCCCTATCGTGACCTGTGGAAGCTGTTGCATAAGGACGAGGTCGTTTCCGAGCAATCGTCCTGGATCTTTCGTTTCACTCCTTACCTTTACTTCGTAGCGCCGATTTTCGTCGCCCTTCTGATTCCCGTTCTCACGAGTTATCCGCTCTTCTTTGCCTTTATGGGCGACATGTTGGGAGGTGGCTTTGTGCTCGCTCTGGCGGGGTTCTTCGCGACTTTGGCTGCGGTTGACACGGGTAATCCCTATGGGGCAATTGGAGCAAGCCGCACTCGCATGGTCGGTTTTCTTGCGGAACCGGTATTCATGATCGTGTTCTTCACGGTCTCCTTTGTGGCGGGCTCGACCATCCCCTATATCGTCCAGCAAAGGTGGGTAACCCCGCCCTCCAATTTCTTTGAGCCCTCCCACGTATTGCTGATGCTCGCATTCATCATGTTGATTCTTGCGGAAGGAGGCCGGATTCCGGTTGATAATCCGAGCGGCCATTTCGAGCTGGCGATGATCGACGAATCGAAGTCGCTTGAATATTCGGGACGTGGCTTTGCCCTCATCAAATGGGGCGGCTACATGAAGCTCTTCGTCTTACTTTGCATCTTCCTCAATGTTTTGGTTACCCCGTGGGGACTGGCTGCAGGCCATGAGTGGTGGCAAATCTTGGTTGCAATACCGTTTGTCTTCTTCAAAATTTTTCTCTTTCTCCTTTTTCTCGTCGTCGTCGAGTCATCGCTCTCCAAACTGAGACTTTTCCGAATAACCGAATTTCTAGGGGCCGCATTCATTACTTCGGTCGCGGCCATGGTCATGTGCGTATTCAAGGGATAATTATGCCGCATCCTGAAATTCATCCTCTTCTCCAGAATTTGAACGCGCTCTCGGGCGGCTTGTTTCTACTCTGCGCTTTTGGAATGGCGACCGTCCGCCAGATTCAGGGATGCCTGACGCTTTACGTCATCCAATCAATCTTCCTGGCAATATCCGCCTTCCTCTTGGCTTCGATTTATCATTCGTGGGATTTGTTTGCGGTCGGGATTCTGAATCTGATTCTAAAGCCTTGTCTTATCCCGTGGCTACTCGGACGGTTCATGCCGACTGAAATTTATAACCGCCGTGAGATTGTCCAGGCTTTGACGATTCCTATTTCGCTCCTCATCTCCCTCGGATTGGTTTTCGCCGCGTGGTTTCTTTGCCATCCACTTCTCAAGGCTGGCGACGGGGAACTAGCGACTACCAATTTGCCCATCGGACTGAGCTCCCTCTTCATCGGCGCATTCACCATTGCTGTGCGCCGTGAGGCGGTACCCCAATTTTTGGGGATGCTAGCGATGGAGAATGCCGCCTTTTTTGCCGGGATCAGCATCGCTCCGACACTTCCATTTTACGCGGAGCTTGCCGTTGCTTTCGATGTGCTGATTCTGACCATTGTCATCAGCGTGTTGACCAGAACGATTAAAGAAGAAATAGGTACGACGGCTGTAGGCGAACTTTCCTCACTGACGGAGATCAAGAAGCGATGAATCTTACTTTGGTCCTTATCCTGCCACTTCTGGCCGCGGGCTTTTCCAGATTTTCTTGGGGTAAGAAAGCTGCACCTGTTGTAACCGTGCTCAGTTGCATCGTTCTGGTGGCTTTTGCTCTCCTTGACTCCGGGACTGTCATTGACGGCAAGACGGTACCTGGATTACCGGGGTGGGTCGCGTTGGATGGACTGAGTGCATTGATGTTTTTTATCGTGAGCTGGTCGGCTCTGCTCGCAGCGATCTTTTCGATTGGTTACATCGACCATCACTATGGGGGTGATCCACGTCGGGTCCGTTCTTATTACGGTCACTTCAATCTCTTCGTCTTTGCCTTGGTTGCCGTGCCCTTGATCGTGGAACCGAATCTCGACTGGATCGCCGTTGAATTAACCGCGCTTTTCGCCGTCCTTTTGGTTGGATTTGAGAACACCCATGAAGCGCTCGAAGCAGCATGGAAATATATCGTGCTCATGTTTATGGGAGCGGCGATCGCGCTGCTTGGCTTCCTGATTCTTTATTGGGCCTCGCTACGGGCCGGAGGCGGCGTTCATACGTGGCAAGGCTTAAAGGCCATTGGGCCGGCGATGCCCCCAGACCTGACGAGGATGGCTTTTCTGCTGATTCTTGTCGGTTTTGGGACCAAGACCGGTCTCGTTCCGATGCACACCTGGCTGCCGGATGCCCATAGTCAGGCCCCTTCACCTGTTTGCGCGCTCCTTTCCGGCGTCAAGACAACCGTGTGCATGTATCCCATTCTTCGCCTCATTCCT
>JAOTRH010067703.1:0-10514 GCA_034768845.1 Heliamphora exappendiculata | reverse complement strand
TGCCTGAATTGGGTGCCAGATTGCCTGAATTGGGTGCCAGATTGCCTGAATTGTCTTGCCAAACACTACTTGGGGGGTTCACACCAACTTGGAAGGCCATGGTTGCGATTAGGGATGCTACAACCATCAATGTATTTTTGCTCTTGTCTAGCCAGTTACTATGACTTTTGGGGCGCTTCTTCTTCTTCTTCTTGTCTCTTTTTTTTGACCAAAGTGGATGTGTCATTATTTGAGGTTGAAGACAACGCCCTAGATCTCGTTGTCGTTTGTTGTTCATCATCGACTACAATGTCCGCTGTTGTGGTACCCACCGCGTTCGGTGCATTCACATTGATTCTAGTTTCCATAATTTAAGATTTTTCTAACCTTCAAATCAGATTTATATGTCCAACTGTAAGTATAAAACTTAGTACAATCCTACAATCATTATTAACAAAAAACTAATTAGCTAAAATTTTCAATTAAGGGAGAAATTGGAAGTTATTTTAACTAAACTTATTCGACAACTAACAAAAAATTTAAATGTCGAACTTTGAAGTAAACTTGTTATTAATCGGATTTTCAAATTTAAAATTTCAATACTCTAATCTACAAGTTTATCAAAATCCATTAATTTAAAAGCAGAAATGCTATATGCCCCCAAATGATTGACCGAATTTTTTGACTAAAACAATTATTCACCCCATGTTCATATGTAGTTACCGTCCAAAGATTCATACACTTTAATCATGGCTAAGAAGATTTTATATATATATTGTGCTCTTTCAAAAGCTTTTTATAATAAAAATCATTTATTTTGTAGTATTTATTAATTTTATTATTCACATAAAAAAATTAAGATAATTGAATATTTGTAACAATATGATCTTATTATATTTATTTATCACTATTTTTTATAAAATTATATTACCATTTATTTATATTTTAAAAAATATAATCTATTCCCAAGGCAATTATTGTTAGTTTTTTACACAAATAATTTATTTAATAAATACTATATAATAAATATTTTTTATCATAAAAACATATAAAAAATGGTAACGCTAAAGATCCAAAGCATATTATCAATCATAAAAATATAAATTTAAATTGAGCGAATAGATTTTAGACTAGATCTCACTATTTTTTCTATCTTATTATGGTTCTTTTAAAGAGTAAAGATAAAAATAAAATAAAAATAAATTCTACTATTAAGGTTTTGTTTGGCCAAGAGTTTAAAGTTAGATTTATTATCTTTTGACTTAAAATTTAAAAAATTAAAAAAAATCTCATTTGATAATTCAAAGGCTCTTAGCCTTTTAGCATTTTCGTAAGAAATAAATGTGTATAAAATTATATGTGTACTAAAAACATTGTTGAAGAAAAAAAAGTACTGAATAATTTTTAAAACTTATTAAAAAGTGCATAAAATATTTCGCAATGAGAACTTATGCATCAAAACAATTAATTACATTGATAATTTTGTTATTATCTAAAAAATAAGACATAATTAAAATTTAATTTAACAAAATTATACTAATTATTATAAAAAATTTATTTTTTAAGAAAAAATGATAACTATTTTCAAAATCTAGTGTGAGAAACTTCTCATACATATTTTATTTTAATTTTATCATTATTAATTAATTTTAAATAAAATGAGCAACTTAATAAGAAATTTCTCAAACTTCTCATACATATATTTTTTAATTTTGTCATTCTTAATTTTAAATAAAATGAGTAATTTATGAATGAGAAACTTCTCATACATTTTTTTTTTCTTAATTTTAAATGAAATGAATAACTTATGAATGATAAATTTCTCAGTATAATTTATTTTCATGAACAACTTATGAATGAGAAATCTCAAAAACAACTTATGAATGAGAAATCTCAAACTTCCCATACATATAGTATGAGAAATTTTTCATACATATTTTTCTATTTTGTCGTTCTTAATTTTAAATGAAATGAGCAACTTATGGATGATAAATTTCTCAGTATAATTTATTTCCATGAGCAACTAATGAATAAAAAATTTTGAACTTCTCATACATATAGTATTAGAAACTTTTCATATATATTTTTTCTATTTTGTTTTTTTAATTTTAATAAAATGAACAATATATAAATGAGAAATTTCTCAGTATAATTTTTTTTCATGTATGAGAAATTTTTCACACCCTTCTACTTGACCTATAACCATTTCTTTTTTTATATATAAGAAACTTATTCTACAACCATACGAATTGTGAGGAAAAATTAATCAGTATAATTTTTCATTAAAAAATTTCTCAATATATTTTTTTTTCATATATAAAAAATTTATCATGCATAGTATGAAAAATTTCTAAACATATGTTTTTTAAATTTTTTATTCTTAATTTTAAATAAAATAAATAACTTATGAATAAAAAAAATTTCAGTATAAATTTTTTTTAATGTATAAAAAAATTCTCATACATAATATATGAAAATAATCCCATATGATATACGCTTACACACACATGTGTGCATCAACCGCTAACCAATGATTACCCATTTGTCTCATCTAGTCTTGTATTTTCAAAAGGTGGTGCAAAAGTTGAATTCTATTGATTTGGCAATCCATCAAATCTTTCTAATTCAAAATAATCTTTCTTATATTTAGTTGATTAAAGATGACAAGTCAGCCTCTATTACAAAATTCTAATTTTTTTTTTTTTTATTCATCTTAATGAGAGCAGTTGAAAAATATAATAATTTGACTAAATATTTAAAAATAATTTACTAAAAAAAAAAATAAGCTAAATTAAATATACAAATAAGCAAAAATTTGAAGTCATTATAATGAGATAAATTGAAAAATTAAAAAATAAATAATTAAAAAATTAAAATAACTCACTAAAGTCGAAATAGACAATATAAAACTTCTTCTTATCTTATTTTTTTTTTTATTTTGTATACTTTTTTTATATTTTTATCAAATTTTTTATTTTTCTGTGTTGTACAAAAAATGTAATAGTTTTAATTAGACGATGAAAAAATTTCACTAAATAAGAAAATAAAATAAATAAATAAATAAGAAATTATTTGATACCGGCCTTTATTTTAAATTTTCATATAATTACATGTTTAATATATATTTTGTTAGTCAAATTCTCACACGTAATTTTGAAAAGGAAAAACATATTTATAAAAATGAATGCATAAAATAATATATATAATATTTTAAAATTTAAAATACAAAATTAAAATTTTTATTTGGATACTATTGGGTGTCCGTATCACTCTGTTTGAGTCAGACTTAGAATAGCAAATTGGATAATCTTTGGTCATCTAAAATTCGGGAAGGATAGTAATGCTCATTTAAAAGACTTTATATTTTAATACTGTTATTAACCAATTTGCACGTAATATTTTCAATCAAGGAGGCCACACAAAAAGTATATATATATATATATATATGAAGATAACTTCGGTGGTATTTGGCATTATACAGAAATTAGTAATTTATAGATTGTAACTTGTAAAAAAAAATTACAAGTGTTTAGTAATGATTATAGTTTGTAGTAAAAATTTTAAAAAAATAATTATAAATTATAGTAGAAATTATAAGTATTTAAAAAATTTATAATTTATAATTAAAATTAATAACATAAACCTAAAAATTAATAACAGAAACTTTGCCAAACACATCGATTGATGAAAAAAGTTGACTCCACCTATATCTAATGCCCTTGCAAGTCAAGAACCATCCGGTCCTCCTTTGATGGTGGACAAAAAAAAAAAAAGTAAAAAAGTTCAAAAAAAATTAAATAAAATAAGAAAATAAAAAAATTAGTAATCACCCAATTATTGATGGCGGAAAAGGGCTTTCCCACAATCATAAGAAACTCTACGTGCCAATCTATCTACAAAGGTTTCCAAGTGTTCATCCATGAGATTAATTTGTGGGTGTTTCCATCAGTGAACTTGATACAAACTACAAACTTATAGTGTAATAGAATAATTTGTAAAGAAATAGAAATTTTGTAAACTCAAATCAATGAGTACATCTGGATATACATACAAGCATACATATATATATATATATATATATATATATGAATCTATATGTACTGAATTCCATACCTCTCCTCAATTTTGTTTATCTGCCACAGTTAGATGCCAGATGCTGTTGCCTCCATCATCCTTAGAGTTCTCTCTCTCTCTCTCTCTCTCTCTCTCTCTGTAACAATAATTAGATGGATAGATAGATATATATATATATGGCACTATGAGTTCGCTGAGTGTTTTTTTTTTTTTTTTTGAAAGACTGCTTTTCATTAAATTATATGAAAAGTAATATTAAAGACTTTTGTTGACTCTATACAGTTGTTATAGTTGATTATTTGTTTTTTTTATTTTTTATTTTTATTTTTAATAAATATTTCTATTAATTTATCAATTTTTTATATTTTTTGAATTCCTCTCGTCGTCAAGGAGTCAAGACAAATTAAAAAAGTAAAAATTAAAATTGTGTTGAAGTATAAAAAATGTCAAAAAAAAAAAAAACTAAAATAAGTTAATAAGAAAAATATTTTATCTTGTTTTCATCTTTAGTGAACTTTTTTATTTTTTAATTATTTTTTTGTATTTTGCTCGTTGAGACAATTTGAAAAATAAAAAAAATAACTAAAACATAAAAAAAAGTCTTGAGCATAAGAAAGTTTAATTTTTATATTTTAGTCCAAACTAAGCCTTAATGATGTTTGGAAGTAGAGGCAAACGAATGGAAAAGAGAGACACAGCGTCAACACGCCAAAGACTAGGAAAATTGAAAGTTCGTTTTATTGTTTTGTTGGGGAAAATTCTAGGCCACAACCCCTGGGCCCTTACCTGAAAATGATGGCACTCCTCTACTTCGTCTATTATACCTTTTTACAGCCTTTTATATTATGGTCAATTACACTAATTTTTTTTTAGGTTGTTAGGATTTTAAGAGCTCAAATTTTCTATGCAGTGAAAATAGGAACGTAAACTTCAATTCACACAAAGCAAGTAAAAAACAAGAATAAGAATACGAATATATATAGTTCGACAGACTGCCTATCTCTACAGGACAAAAAGAAAGAATCTACTATTATCAATAAGAATTATAATCACTCTCTCACACTCACACTGTATTTGTGACTTTAAACTTGAGCCTCTCACCATCTCTCTATACTCTCTCTAGCTTCTTTACTGAGCCCTCTCAAGTGCATAGACAACCTTAGGATTTCTATGAAACATAAAACCCTTATATAGGAAACCTCTATGTCAAAACTTAACCTTAGCTGCCGCGTAGAAAATCGCTACTACGCCCAGACCGATCGATTCGTCTTTAAACCGATTGATCCGTCTTTAGACCGATCGGTCTGTCTTCTAAACCGATCGATCTATCTTTTATATGTCTCAATTTCTTTTCCTTTTGTAAAGATCCTGTGCCTATGCCGGTCCACTTTTTAGTCCTCCAATGCTGTCCGAACGTCCTACCGAGCATGGATACCAAAATTCGAGACACCAAACCAACAATATCCACTTTGGCTCGAATTTCTAAACCATCACCATCTTGAAGATCTGCCAGTTGCCTCGTCCTACACCCCATTCACAGATATGAGTGCTCCACCTTCTCTGTTCATCAACCTGAATAAACTTGGACCAAATTCAAGCCACACTTGAACTTGACCCTCTTGCAATCAACCAACCTCTTGTTCTTAGACACTACTACTTGCTCCCAAGTCTCAGCCTTCTGTGGTAACTCCACCTTCTCTGACACTGCTACTTGCTTCTGATCTCTGCCTGATCTTTCCATAGCTTTCCTGTGACCTGAAGGTTCTCCACTGCTCTGTTTCTGCTGCTGTTGATTTGAAACATCTTCACCCGATTTTTTGGGTAAACTTTTTGACAAAACTCCACCTCGATTACTGCACCATTCTTCTGAATTTTTGACATACTCTACTTGTCAACCTGACTAAGCTCCAAATATCTGTGTCTCGTGCCATCCCAGTTGGATTATGCCTGTGTGGTAGTGGTAACTCCACCTACCACCGTGTCCCCTACTAATCTGTAGAGACCATCCACTTTCTGTCCTTTCATGATTATCATAGCCCCTCTACTAATCTTTATTACTTCACCTTTTGCTGTGAACCTATAACCTAGAGAATCCAATGTTCCCAAAGAAATTAAGTTTTTTTTTAACCCCGGAGCATGCCTGACATTCTTCAAAGTCCTTACAACCATGTCAAACATCCTGACTTTGACTGTACCTATTCCAATTGACTAGCACACTGAGTCATTCTTCATTAGAACAGTACCCTCGTTGCAAGACTTATACGAGTCAAACCATTCTCTAACTGGACACATATGGTATGAGCATCCTGAATCTAATATTCATGACTTTGACAGAAAATCAAAATCTGAAGAAACTGAAAGTGCATCTCCATCTACCTCACTGTTTGAGGATTCTTCGGCTAAATTAACGAAGTCTGTAGACGCTTTTTCACTCTTCTTTTCTTCCAAATGTTGCTTCAATTCTTAGCATTGGCTTTTAAAGTGACCAGTTTTGTGGCAATAGAAGCATTCCACGTTCTTTCTCACACGTGACTTGGATTAAAATCTCCCTTTATTGGAACCCTCCTCACTGGATCTACTCCTTCCTCTGCTTGACTCAGACATAGCCAACAACAGTCCATCTGCATCTAATTTACCATCCCTCTTTATCTTTTCACATGACAAAAGAGCACGAGTAACCTTTTCAAGCTCTAGAATGTCCTTTCTGTACATCAGAGTCGTCGCTAAATGATCTTAAAATGTTAAAAGCAATGCCAATAGGAGTATTGCCTTATCCTCATCATCAACCTTTACTCCAAACCCAGCTAATTGTGTGATGAGCATATTAAACACGTTGAGATGTTTCAAAAGGTTTGTACCTTTCCTCATCTGTAATTCATACAGTTGCTTCTTCACGTACAACTTATTGGCTAGATTTTTCTTCATGTAGAGACCTTTCAGTTTCTGCTAAATCGTATGCGTTGTCTCCACACCAAGCACATTATAAATAACCTCGTCTCTTAGATTCAACCGAATAGAACTCGCGGCCTTGGAATCAATGTCCTCCTAATCATCATCGGTCATTTTCTCTGGCTTTCTTACCTTGCCGAGTAACACCTTAGAGACCTATTGCTGGATCGATAAATCCTTTATCCGTCTCTGCCACAGGAAAAAGTTATTCTTACCGGTAAACTTTTCAACTTTGTATCTGATGTTCTTCATCTTTACTGTAATCGAGTGATCAAGCCAATAACTAATGCTTTGATACCAATTATTGAGATTTTAAGGGCTCAAATCCTCTACGCAGCGAAAACAGTAATGTAGGCTTCAATCCACACAAAACAAGTAAAGAACAAGAACAAGAACACAAATATATGTGGTTCGACAGACTGCCTACCTCCACGGGATAACAAGAATGAATCCACTATTATCAATAAGGATTACAATCACTCTCTCACACTTACACTGTATTTGTGGCCTCAAACTTGAGTCTCTCACCGTTTCTGTATACTCTCTCTAACCTCTCTATTGAGCCCTCTCAAGTGTATAGACGACCTTAAGATTTCTATGAAACATAAAACCCTTGTATAGGCATCCCCTACGTCAAAACTTAACCCTAGTTGCCACATAGAAAATCGCTACTACGCCCAGACTGATCGATCGTCTTTAGACTGATCGATCCGTCTTTAGATCGATTAATCCGTCTTTTACATATCTCGATTTCTCTGCCTTCTGCAGAGATCCTGCGCCTATGCCGATCCACTTTTTAGTCCGATCAATCTGTCTGTTAGACCGATCAATTCGTCTTTTACATGTCTCAGTTTCTTTGCCTTCTGCAGAGATCCTGCCCCTATGCCGATCCACTTTTTAGCCCTCCAATATTATCCGAACGTCCTACCGAGCATAGATACCAAAATTCGAGACACCAAATCAACAGTTTCGATTAAATATAGTCAACCCCACACGTTTGGAATAATTGTATTGTCGCCCTTTAACGTTTAATTTTATATCACACATTAACCCACGCCGTTAACTTTTTATTAGTTGACTAACGTTTGACCAATAAAATCAACCAAGAATAAAAGAATTTTTTATATTTGCCCCTTGCAAAGAGTAATGGTGAAGCCATCTAAAGGTTTGACCAATACCAGAACACATCAATGAATGGTGCTACAAGGGAACGTTGGTGCCTTGCATTTTTTTGTTTTTTGTTTAATCTCTGAATATGTTTGAAATAAAATTACACACGGTTAGTTTTGACATCATTCAATTTTAGTCTTTAAATATAAGTCTTTTAACACTTTCGTTAGAATAAATCGTCTCTTGATGATCCACAGATTTTGGGGTAAATAGACAGCCACGCATGACTTAATTCAAGTATCTTTATTTTTTTTGTTCTTATTGTTTTCATTAGAATAAATAGACATAACATGTCTCTAGATAGATCATAAATTTATTTCTATACATGGAATTTGTAGTTTCTTGTTAATTTAAATGGAATTCATTTTGAATACACTTTCAATTTTATAAGTATTCATTAAAGACAAGATAGTTGACTGAAGGATATTATTTTATACAAAAATATAGTATCAATATATGGATGTAGGATGCCTAACATCTTTTTCATAATTAAATAGTAAACCACTTAACCTTAACACTTTTTCGCAGATTAAAAACATAAGTCATTTGAAAACAATCCTTGAGCTCGTATGTCATTTTTAGAAATCGTTAGGTTTCATAAAAATTACTCCTAATCTTATTTTAAGGTCATTTAAGGAAAGATATGGCATTCATTAAACTCAATGCCCAATTATCAAAAGGATCTAACAAATATAGCAAATATAATTAGTTTTTTTCTTATCAAAAGGATCTAACAAATATAATAATAATAATAATAATTATTATTATTATTATTATAATTGGTGGGACCCAAAACCATACTTTGCTTGCTTTTCTAGGGAGGTAATAATGGATCCAGCTCACTTAGAAGAAAAAAAGGCACACTCTCTTGGATTGATTGGTAGATTGGATTGCGTGGAAATGTTGTTCATAAAACCACCACCATTTGATCTAATTAAACCATCCAACACTGACATGGACACCCTTTTCCCCTTTTCTCTCTCTCTCTCTCTCTCTACCGATTTTTATATAGTTACAAAATATATTTAATATTTTATCTCGAAAGTGATGTGTAACATATATATTTGGATTCGGGTTCTCTTTGTTTCTTAGATAAATAGAGAGAGTTTGTTTTCTATTTTATGGTATTTAAAGTTATTCATTTTGACGATATGATTTGCTCATTTTATAGAACTTATTCTAAAAATTATACATATAAAATATCAAATTAATGGGACCGATAGCTCTTCATGGTAAGCATATATTTATTATGAAAAATAGAGCAAGTCTGATTTTCTAAGTAAATTGTATAATTTGTTCAAGATTAATGTGATCCAATCATACAGTTGCCAATATTCAATTAATTTAATTTTTTGGGTAAATTTTTTTTTCGATAATTTTTACAATATGTATGGTTCGACTCATTAAGATGGATCTAAGTTATATATTATTAAATAAAAACAAAGAGGAATTAGTTGGTGGAAGAAACACACACACACCCACACACACACTTTTGCATTGCTTCAATTTTTGCATTGCTCCCTAATAGAATGTTCTATGTCCCTCCATATCATTATTTGTACCTGTTTGAAGTGTCCATTTAATCCTATTTCCAAGTCTCTTTCTTTATCTACAGGTAATAGGTGCTATTAAATGGAGAATTTTTTGCAGGCATACCCTATTGTTCATGTTTAATCTGTTCAAAAGGTGTGATGGGATTTTTTAAGTTTATTTGCACAAAATTTAGTCTTCAAATTCTATATTTGGTTTCTAAAACACATTACAAATTACTCATTATAGTTCAAATTTTTAGAGTGTTGAATTATGATCAATTTCTTTGAAAATGGCTACAGATGATTGTTGCTGTTTCAAAACTAGATATGACAGTTTTGGTGGTTGTGGCTTGTATTTTAGGAGTTAGTTTTTGGCTTTTGGACTGGTAAGGATTCTATTTTTTTTACATCATATGGGCTTTTCTTACTTGGGATGGATGTTTTGATGTATGTGGCAGTGTTTGGAATTGTTTTCGGCATTATTTTCGGCTGTGTTGGGCATTGTTTTTAGCCATTGCTGCTACTAATTCAGTTTTTGGCATTGTTTTTGTGCATTTAGTCTGTGTCACAGTGGCAGAAGCAGTTTGTGGAGGTGGAAGTTGTTGTGCAGATGGAGCAGCTTCAAAGCCGCTCTCTTCTTGTCTTTTATTTTGCATGTTTCACTTCTTTGTATAGCCGAATTAGAATCTCGGTTTGTTGTGGATAAGTTTCTATTAGGCATTTTTGTTCGCCACACAGCTTTTATATTAGTTAGGCCTATAAAGTGATTTCTTTGATTATCAATATAATGAAAGAAAATTCATACAATGT
>JAOTRH010067692.1:0-18112 GCA_034768845.1 Heliamphora exappendiculata | reverse complement strand
ATTTATAAACTTATAAAAATATAAAACTAATATACTTATATTGTTATAAATAATAAATTAATTTATTAATTTATTATAAAATTTGATTAATAAATTAATAATAAACTAATATAATAACAATTAATAACTAATAAAAATTTAAACTTATTTTATATAAGTTACAAAAAAATTTAAAAAAAATAGCTCAAAAAAAGCCCAAGGACCCGAGCCCAAGCCCTGTATCTTTGGGGCTGGGCCTACCCCTCGGAAAAAGCTCGGCCCAGTTCGGCCCGAACTTTTGGCGGGAGCCTGACGGGTTCGGGCCTGGTTTGGTCCGCCCGAACTATGGCTGGGTCGGGCTATTTTTACACCCCTAGTTCTGTTGAACTAACTCAAAAATCCAATAGGTTAAGTGTTGAAGCTTCTCTTGTACAGGGTTTGGGTCTTTTGGAAATCGTTTCGACTATGGTACCCTCTCCTAGTTTTCGTCTTTCGCCATAGATCTTGTCCGGATCATCTAAAGAGAGATGCACCCAAGAAGAAAAAAGAATTTTCACTGACGGTGCCAAATGATGATGCTCCTTCTTCATCTGGTCCTAACAGGTTCGTACTTCCTCTTGCGTATGATGAACAAACAATTAGAAAGGATGCCGAAAAGGATTTTTGGCGTGACCTCTCCGACGATTAAGTCAGTATTCTTTCTTTTCAAGTTTCTGTAATGCTAACTTAATGATTCCTACCAGAAAGATTTAATATATAATACATACCTCCTCAGTGCGTGATATGAGTACTTTTGTAATGATTTTGAGGGACACCTGGCAAACACCTCACGTGAAGGTCGTTAGCATTGTTCCCAAGAAGTTGGTACAATGCACGTGCGCCACTCGCCTACCTAAAGCCCTAAAGCCATAAAGCTAATCGCCATACTGGCCATCTCACCAAGACCTGGCCGAACTGGTCCGTCACCTCACTAACCAGGATAGTGATCCTGATCAGCCGTTAAGTCCAGTAGCTCTGCCTTCCACTAATACTAAATCTGAATTAAATATCTCTCAATGGCCAATTTAACTTTTATAAAAATGGCTCTCATTTCTAAGGCGGGAGAAGAACTTTTAGGGAGTTTGGAAGCTACTTTATACACTATTTAAATTTCTAGTGACAACCATTTCATGCATTTTAAATTTGTACCATAAGTTAAAATTTTTGTACCTTATAAACGAAGAGAGTTATGAGAGAAATTTAGTAGGTGCATTTAGAAAAACCCAAAAAAGGATTTTTGAAAAAGTATTTTTTTAATTGAGTTTAGCATTAATTGTGTTTGTTAGTTCTAGGCAACTCAAGAAGATGGGTGAATTGGGTCTTAAAAAGATAATAATAATTTTTAATTTTTTTTGAAAACTTTTTAATATTGCAAACAAATATAGCAGGATGATCAAAAATTAAAGTAATGCAAATATTAAAGAGGTTAGAGATAGAGAAAATGAACCAAACACTAAGAATTTGTAGTGATTTAGCTTCTTTCAAATCTACGTCAACTCCTCAAGTCTCTCCTTGAGAATTTTTACTATGCAGAAAGCTTCACATGCGCATTTCAAGCCTTACAACCTTAAGACTTCACTTGAGAATATTCACAAGGATACGAATATTTACGGGCACATTCAAAGCCCTTACAACAACAACAAGATGATCCTATAAAAATAATTTTTTATTTTTTTCTAATCACTCTTGAGCTCTTTTTTGATGAGATTTACTCACTCTTGAGCCCTTGTACCTTATCTAAACACTTTATTTATTGTATTCAATAAATGAAAGCAATAATTGTAATAAATGAAGAGGTAAAAAAAGATGAGGTACAAGGGCTGGAGTTACAACAATAAATGAAAGCTTGAAGATTTTGAGATTAAATCAAGTAATAGAACAATGATTGTAAGTCTCTAGAGAGTTTAAATGCTAAGGAGTAAGTCCTTATAGAAGCTCTTGAGCATTTATGACCGTTGGAGGTAGGTGAGGGTATTAAATGCTAAAAATTCAATCGTTGAAGTCTATCGCAAATTTAAATTTTCGTCGCAAGTGTCGACACATTTTCTTTAGGGTCGACACAAAATATCTAGGGTAAGGATCTTTAAGTGATTGGGTCGACTCAATTCTTCTGAGGTGTTGACACAATTTCTACAATCTTCCCCACCAACACAATGGTATCAAACACATTTTGATATTGTGTTGACTCAATGGTTCTTCAACTTCTAAGAGAGGGCAGTTTGTGTCGATTCAAATCTTCTTGGTGTCGACACTAAAATTCGGCAAGAATTCTCAGGATATTTGTGTTGACTCATTTGGCATTTGGTGTCGACACCAGATTTCTTTAGGCGAGCTTGGGATATTTGTGTCGACTCGTCTTCCATTTATGTCGTCACACAAAATTTTATAGATGGTTTCGATGCTTTTGTGTCGACTCATTTTCTATTTTTGTCGACTCAAAGTTCTGGATAACAAAAGTGAGGAACCACTTTTGTGTCGACTCAAATCAATTTGTGTCGACACTTTTTGAGTGCAGAGAGTTTCGGCGCTTTTGTGTCGACTCAAAATTTATTTATGTCGACTCAAAACACTTAGACCTGAAAAATATCTTTAACAAACTGTTAGGGTGTCAAACCATTTAATCAAAGGTGTTGACACACTTGATATCTTCAAGTATACTTTGCCTTAAAGTTTTGACTCAATTATCAATTGAGTTCAATACAAAATATTCTCATACTCAAGAATACTTAAATACTTCAATCTTTTTAAGAGATATGTCATTTCTTTTGGTTAAAGGTATCAACTCATTTATTTAATTTGTGTTAACATTTTTTTTAAAAAAAATATAAATATTATTATTTTAAATCCATTCATTCTTAGAAAATAAATTATGAAAATCATCAAAATTAATATAAAAAACCCTTGGGGTAACAATCTCTCATTTTCTGATGATTATAACAATTTTAATATTTTTTAGAAATTATTTAAAAATTTTTTTTAATAAGGGTTCTCCCCTTATCGATATGCCTTAAACAGAATATACATTCATAATAATTAGGCATACATTCAACAAAGTAATATAAATTTGTAAGATGATTTGCAAATATAATTTAGAAGCATTTTGAATTTATTAAAAATTTGTGCATCAAAACAAATATGTGCGAAGTAGTTTCCCAAAATTCAGCCATCAATCATAGATATATAAACAAGATTGGTTATACACAAACACATATATAAGCATTCATCCATAAAAGAAGTATGATAAAGAGAGTATGTTTTTCAACCAACATAATCACAAACCAACAAAAAAAATGTATGTTTAACTATTACATCTTCTCTTTGCAAATAAAAAACTACTGAATGAATAAATGTGTGAGACCCAGAACCATGTCATTTTGGGTTATTTATATATTTGACGCGTTTCTTTCATTATATGAATAGTCTCGATGCATGAGTTATGTTTCAAAGTTGTAGAATAGCATGTATAAATGTGTTTTACGCTTTCTCGGGTTTGATTGAGGCTTGTTTGGCTAGTGTTTGGACCAAAAAACCTGTTTTGCATCGAAAAACACACTGCTCGGCAGTCCAGTGGACTGAACTGGAGGATCCAGTCGACTGGGGCGACAGTAGGCATGTTCGGTCGATTGGACCAGGCTGTTCAGTCGACCGGGGCCTTGGTTTTCTGTGCTCTATAAATATCTAGTGGGCTGAGATATTTTTAAAAACATATCTTCTAAGCTAAGTTTCCCCTTTTCTCTGTCTTCTCTCTAGATTTGAGGGCTCGGGGTTTGGTTTTTCATTAGTTTGTTTACGGATCCTTGCTGTACGTGCCGTCAGCTTCGCGTTCATCCAGTTAAATTCTCGTTTCGATGAAGTTCGATTTTTGAGGCTTCAAGTTTTGATTCACCGGGATAGAATTTTAAACCCTACTGTTGTTAAATGGTGTTATATGCAATTATATGTACTTTTATCGGGTAAAAAATGCATTAAATTTTATGTTTAAACCTTGATTTTTGGGTAAAAAGTGAGTTTTTACGCCTTTCTTGGTTTTATACATGATCCGGAGGTGTTGATATCTGTGATTTTCAAAAAGGGGATTTGCAAACGAGGTATTTTATGAGAATTGTGAAAATTGTGTTTTTGAGGTTTAGAGTTAACCCTTTGGGTTGAGTCTCAGCTTTTAAAATATTTTGTTGGAAATATATTGTTACATGCTTGTAGATCTCCATGTGGATGGATTGGATCACTTTTATACATGCGATGTAGAACTATTTTGCAGGTTTTAAAATATTTTTCACAGATGTACCGTGACAGTGAATATGTTGAGTTGAGCTTCTATTGCTACTCGGTGTAAGCTCATAAACGTGCACAGAGTAGGTCTCTACGTGCATTCAGGTTAATCCCCATAAACGAGGTGGTAGGTACTTAGTGCCCTCGGGTTGTGAACCCGTAAACTAAGTGGTTTACGTTGTTGTGACTCCGTATAGAACTTGTCATTACTTAGCAGACCATGAGTGGTTTTAGAGTAATGGGTAAGAGTCAATAGTTGTTACATTTGTTTGTGTGTGGCAGAGTCGGCACATAGGATTTATTTTATCTTGTTTTCTCCTCAGCTGTGTGGCCTGAGTGGAGCATACTGTGTTTTTACTGTTTTTTATTAACTGTAGCTTGATATCTGTGCAGATGATATGCATCGTTTCAAGGATGGAAAATTTGTAGTTTTTGAGAGAAAAACCTTTTTGGCTCCAGTGGTAGAGTCTTTGTGGTTATGATTGCATAGCCTGCTTTACAGTTTTATAGTATGTTCCTATTAGGCTTCGGCTCACGGTGTGGGATTTTGTTGAAAATCATTTTCAAGTGATCATATGGAGTTGACCTAGATGCCCGTGGGGGCGAAAGACTTGCTGTAGTTTTTTTTTATTTTTTAGACATGTACTTTTACATGCGATACCTGTTTTAGAAGGCAATTTTTGTACGCCTTAAGGTGATATACTTATTCATGTATGAGACTGTATGTTTATTGTTTATGAGAGTTGAACTTTGGGGATATTTTATCCAAATGTTGTATATTTTAATTTACAACTGTAAATCTTATTTTCATAAATAATGTTATGGTGGGCTTTCGCTTGATCCTGGTGTTTGGGGTGTGACAAAATATTTGTTAATATTTCACTTCACTTCTCCACTTACCAACCTTTTATTTTTTTCCCTTTTGTAATCAGCAAAAGAGGGGTGGCCACTGGTCATCTATGAACTTCTTGAACTGCTTCTTTACGTCATATTTTTGCTTTCTCTCTGAGGTTCTCTCCTTGGAAGAATAGGCATGTTCATCCTTTTTCTCCGCAGCTGCCATGGCATCAAGAGTGGCAACGAGGGCCAAGTCTGCTTCACATTTTAGATGGTCAGCTTTCTCTTCCTTGGTCTCTTTAGCCTTGAATTGCTTGCTCTAGACCTGTTGGAGCCATTTCAAGTGGTCTTCAACCTGGCAGGTGTTGTTGTGAATAGCCGTGATGATACCCTGATCATATTCTTTCTGTACTTACTGTAGAATAGCTTGGTTGCAATTGATAATGGACACAAGGCTATCATCCAGAGTCTTGTACAATGCTCTGCCAACATCCGTGGCGTTCTCGACATCACGCCAAAGAAAATGATTTGTTTTAGCAAGATGTTTCACTTTTTCAAACAGGGAAGAGATAGTACTATTTAAATCAAACATGTCTTTATCGATTTTAACTTGAAAGGAAGCTAATGCAGAGGACAAAGAAGATGAAAAGCCATTGCCAAAGAAATAATTTCAGATAAATCAACAGACTGAGAAGTTGAAGAAGTAGATGGGGCAGATAGAAGATCAGATGAAATAGGAGGAGAAGGAGCATATGATGGAGTACTAGAGGATCCAGGAATGTGAGGTCGAATAGAAGGATGATTGAGGGAGTTAAAATAAACATGAATTTGAGAGAATTCCCGAAATGCAAACGGAGGGCGAGAAACAACTAGTGTTCCACGTCTGGTGGTCCGAACATCTTCAACTTTTGAGATTTGCATATGCTTCAGAGTTGAAGCACAATAGAAGTCGTGTTTGAAGAAGGGAACCATCTTCTCAACAGACAAGTCTACGCCAAAGTGGCAAAAGGCTCGGGCCAAAAACATGCCGTGTGGTAGGGAGGAGTTTGATTTTTCATGAGATTGCAACATATCAGAGATAAACAGAAAACCGAGGTTAAGATTTTTTTTGTTCTTACACTGCATAATGAAAATATGCATGTAAGAAACATCACCAAGCTTGCCTATCTGAGGCAGAAAAATGTGATTGACCATATGATGAAGTATTCTCATCTCTGGTTTGAGTGAGTTTGCTTCAAGGGTTTTTGATGGATCAATCTTATCAACCTCAAAGATTTGGCGTACGACATCATGAAAAGAAAAACCGTCAACATTAATGAACGTTTGTTGCAAGGGACAAAAATAACCTATTTGGGAATACAAAAGATTTCATTGAGAGAGGATGAGGTTACGTGTATCTCGGTACCTTTCACCTAAGTGGTGATGGTAGTGCTTGGAATAGATCCAATGTGGAAGTGAACATAAAAAAATTTGACCAGAGCAAGATAGTGTGGGTCTCGTGTTTGTAAAAGTCTCTCCCACCCGAGACTCGAGAAAAGGTCTCTAAAACGCATTTTAATAGAATCGAAAAAAGGGAAATCAACCGAGCAGCCGGGTATTACCTTTCGGTTGACAAAATAGGAGAAGTATAGTTGTTGGAACTTTGAGAATTTGAAACTCAGTGTCTCTGTCATCTCCACCTCTTCAGTCTCCGTTGCCATTGCCGTCGTGGTTGTTTTCTTCTTTTTCAAAACCCTAGGGTTCGAAGGTCCGGCGTCTCCAGTTCTCTTACTGCCTTTACCCATAGTTTTTGGAGCCATTGATGATCGATTGATGGTAGATTTGAAGAAGGAAGAGGAGATCGAGTCGACACGACTTTTCGAATGACAAGAAAATGCGAGAGATGAATAGTCATGCGAGAGAGAGGGGAAATGACGTGACTAGTGGGTTCGGTGCCTCTTCTATAGGTATAAAGATTTGTGTCGACACAAATGTCAGTTGAGTCGACACTTTTCTTTGCAAGTGTGGGTGTCCGAAAATAAAAATTGTGTCGACACATTTTTGGAAAGTGTCGACACTTTCGGTTGTTTGAGTCGACACGATTAAGTTTTGGGTCGACCCAAATTTATTGAGAGTCAAACAACGAATTTGAGTCGACACTATATAGAAAGGGGTTGGCAATTTTTCTCGCAGTGCCACTCCTATACAATTTTTGATCAACTTAGGTACACATGTGTCAACACTTTTTCAAGCGGTGTCAACACTTTTCATATATCAATGAAGAATATCAAAAGCATTGAAATGCATAGAAAATATATGGAAAGTATGACATATTAATCATGAATTTGGAGCACATAACATACCAAGTTTTCTTTTAATATAGCATATTCTCTCTTCATTTAAGAGTTTTGTGAAAATGTCAGCTAATTGAAAATATGTGCCTATGAATTCAAGTTCGATATTACCTTTTTGCACATGATCTTGTATAAAATGATGTCTAATCTCAATAAGCTTGGTTCTGGAGTATTGTATTAGATTTTTGGATATATTTATGGCACTTGTGCTATCAGATTTTATAGAGATATGATCTAAACAAAAATCATAGTTCTCTAGTTATTGTTTCATCCAAAAAACTTATACATAATAGCTTCTAGCTACTATATACTCAGTCTCGACGATAGACAAGGCTACTGGGTTCTCTTTCATGCTAAACCTAGAGATTAATGAGTGTCCTAGGAATTGACAAGTTCTATTTGTACTTTTTTATCTATTTTACACCCGAAAAAATCAGCACCTGAATAGCTAAATAACTCAAAGGCTATTCCTCTATGATAGAATAATTCTAGATTTTGTGTACCTAAGAGGTATCCAAAGATGCACTTAACAGTGATCACATGTAATTTTTTATGATTTGAATGTAATCTAACACATATGCATACACTGAACATTATACTAGGACGGCTAGCAGTTAAATATAATAGAGAACCAATCACACTTCTATATCGCTTTTCATCTACTACTATATCATCTTCATCCTTGTCAAGCTTTGCTGTAGGACATATCGGAGTTTTCATAAGTTTTACTTTCAGCATGTCAAACCTCTTCAATATGTCCCGTGTGTACTTAGCTTGATTAATGCAGATTTCTTCTTGAGTTTGTTTGATTTGAAATCTAAGGAAGTAGTTGAGCTCTCCCATTATGCTCATCTCGAATTCTCCCTACATACACTTAGTAAAGTCCTTGCAAAGAGATTCATTAGTTGAACAAAAAATAATGTCATCTACATAAATTTGGACAACTAGTATATCATTTTTTTTAGACTTGATAAAAAGAGTGGTATTAGTTTTTTCTCTTGAAAACTCATTTTCAATCAAAAATTTGCTTAGCCTTTCATACCATGCTCTAGGTGCTTACTTTAAACCATAGAAAATTTTGATAAGTTTGTAAACATGGTTTGAAAATTTTAAATTTTCAAAGTCAGGAGATTGTTTCACAAAAACTTTTTCGAGATAAAAACATTTAAAAATGCACTTTTGACATCCATTTATTAGAGTTTGAAGTTTTTAAAGTACGCAAAAGTAAGAAACATCCTAATGGCTTCAAGCCTAGCCACAGGAGTAAAAGTCTCATCAAAATTGATACATTTTTCTTGATTGTAACATTGGGCTATCAATCGAGTTTTGTTCCTCAGAACCACTCCATTCTCATCCATTTTGTTTCTAAAACCTATTTTGTACTGTTGATAGAGTGTTCCTTAGATCTTGGGATTAAAGTCCAAACCTTGTTTCTTTCAAATTGATTAAGCTCTTCTTATATAGCCAAAGTCTAAAACTCATCATTTTCGACTTCCTCAAAATGTTTTAGTTCAGTCTGAAAAAAATGCTAAATTACTACAAACATTATGTAGAGAAAATCGAGTTTTGATACCTTGAGATGGATCACAAATGATAAGATCTTTTGGGTGACCATGAGCAGACCTCCATTCCTTAGGTAAATCTGAATTTTTAGGATTTGAAGATCCAGTAGCCGGTTGGACTTCAATTTGTTGAGAATTTGAAGCTTCCTTTTGATTCGGTTTTTCCTTTTCTTTGATGAAGATATCTTCAACACATTTTTCTATATCAACTAAGTTATCTTCATAAAAATCATTTGAAAACCAAGGTTAGTTTCATAAAAAAATAACATGTATAGATTCTTCAACAACTAGGGTTCTTTTATTGAAAACTCTATAAGTTTTGCTAGATAAAGAGTATTATAAGAAAATACCTTCATCAGATTTTTCGTCAAACTTGTCCAAAAGTTCTTTGTTATTGTTTAAAACAAAACATTTGCACCCAAAGGTGCAAAAATAGTTGATGCTAGGTTTTCTTCAATTCCATAGCTTATATGGGGTTTTCTTGAGAAAAACTCGTATCATAACTTTGTTTATGATAAAACAAGCGGTGTTGACAGTCTCGGCTCAAAAGTATCGTGGTAGGTTGTTTTCACATAACATGGTTCTAGCCATTTCTTCCAATATCCTATTCTTCCAGTCAACAACTCTATTTTGTTTAGGGGTTCTAGGAGTAAAGACGTTAAGGTTAATCCCATTTTATCACAAAATTTTTAAAAATTTTTGTTTTCAAATTTTTGTAATTTGAAATTTTTTTTTTTTTGAACTCTTCGAGATAGTTTTGCAAAAGAGGCAAATGCTTCATCCTTATGAGCTAAGAATAGCAGCCAAGTGTATCTAGAGAAGTCATTAACAATAATAAAGGCATATCTTTTATCTTCAATTCTTAAATTTCTTATTGGATCAAATAAGTCCATGTGCAATAGTTGTAAGGACCTAAAAGTTGAAATCTCATTTTTGAAATAAAATAACTTCTAACTTGCTTGTCTTATTAACATGCATCACACACTTTGTCTTTTTCAAATTTGATTTGGGGTAACTCAATTACCAATTCTTTTTTCAAAAGTTTAAAAATCAAGTTCATGTGTGCATGTCCAAGTCTTCTATGCCACAACTAACTATTATCACTCAAGACGGCTAAGCACTTGATGTCATTTTTAGAAAGATCGTTTAGAGTAAATGTATAAATATTTTCATGCCTATGACATTCAAAAATAACTTTGTTATTAGTTGAGTTTTTAATAACACACTTAACATGATCAAAGACAACCTTGTGGCCATTGTCACAAAGTTGGCTTATACTAAGAAGGTTATGTTTCAAACAATCAACAAGTAAAATATTTTCAATAGAAGGAGAAGAAATTTTACTGATACAATCGATTCCTATGATTTTTTCTTTACTATTGTCACAGAATATTACAAATTCACCATTCTTTGATTTGAGGGATGCAAACATAAATTGATCGCCTATCATGTGTCTTGAGCAAACGCTATTAAGGTACCACATCCCCTCCTTGAATGAGCACTTGAAACATACCTACAAGGAGAATCAATTTTTGATTTTTGGTATCCAAATTTTCTTGGATCCTTTGAAGTTAATTCCTTGAAGATGTGTTCCCTTAGTAATCCAAACCTTCTTGACATATAGATTGAAAGATTTTCTATGTGGATAATGTGTGACAGTGTGTCCATGTTCATAGTAATGAAAATATGTAGTATTTTTATGATTTAAAGATACTTTGACAAAGATATTGCTTAAGAACTTTTATTTTTTCTTTGGTCTATACCTAATCCTGGCTTTGTCAAAAACACATTTTTGCATGCCGAAAAGTTTGTCTAAGTTGTTCTTTCCTTGAGTGAACTTGTAAACAGTTATTGTAAGATCTTTAACATTTTCAATCAAAATTTTGTTTTCATCTTTCAAAACAGAGACTTGTTGTGATAAAGCAAGTTTTTCACTTTTCAAAGTTTCAATTTTACTTGAGGAGGAAAGAACCAACTTCTTTAAAATAGAGTTCTTAACACCTATTTTTCTCAATTCATTATGTAAATCTTCAAATGCATTTTGTAACTCATCTAAAGAGAAGGATTCATGCATGGGTTACCTCATCATCTTCCTTAGCCATGAGGCATAGATTTGCAACCTCGTTTTCTTCTTTTTTGTCCTCGGAGCTGCTGTCATTGCTTTCGCCCTATGCACATGGCTTTCTTGAAATCCTTTTTGAATTGCTTTTTGAGCTAAGGACATTCAACCTTGATGTGTCTAGGATTTTTGCATTTATAGCAGATTATTTGAAATCGTTTGAATTTCTTCGTGATGAGGGCCATATCTTCGTTCTCATCACTTGAGAAATCTTCGTCAGATTCTTCATCATGAGTTGAGGATTTGAAGGTAACGCCATTCTTCTTTTTGTTGTCATCCTCATCGTCCATTTTTATATTCATCTCATGGGTCATGAAAAATTCAAGAAGTTTTTTCAAGCTAAGAGTGTTGAGGTCTTTTGCTTCTTAAATAGTTATGATCTTAGCTTCCTAACTCTTAGGCATACACCTAAGAATTTTTCTCACTATTTCTGCATTAAAATAAATCTTACCAAGCGATTTTAGCCCATTAATAATATCAGTAAAGCGTATAAACATGTTATAAATAGTTTCATCATACTTTATTTTGAATAATTCATAATTATGTACCAGTATGTTTATTTTAGACTCTTTTACTGGGTTAGTATCCTCATGGGTACCTTCAAGTCTGTCCCAAATTTCTTAGCGGTGTAACAAGTAGAGATCCTATTGAACTCATTTGGGTCAAGTGAGTAATATAGGAGATTCATAACTTTAGCATTTTTTTGAATCTCTCTAATGTCATTTTCTGTCAATTCAGCTTCTAGTTTAGGAACGATTGTTCATTTAACGATTTCGATGGGTCTTTTGGGTCCATTAATAATAACCCGTCAAAGGTCGTAGTCTACGGCTTGAACGTAGATTCTCATTCTAGCATTCCAATAATTGTAATTTGTTCCATTGAACAAGGGAAGTCTATTGGTCGACTGACCTTTGGATTGGATAGTTCCGATACTAGTGGTTGCCATATAAACTCTTAGACTGTTAAGTCAAAAATAAGAGCCCAAACTCCTATACCAATTGTTAGTTCTAGGCAACCCAAGAAGAGGGTGAATTAGCTCTTAAAAAGATCATAATAATTTTTATAAAAAAATAAAATTTTTTTAATATTGCAAACAAATATAGCAGGATAATCAAAGAATAAAGCAATGCAACAATTAAAGAGGTAAGGGATAGAGAGAATGAACCAGACAACAAGAATTTATAGTGGTTCAGCATCTTCTAAGTCTACGTTCACTCTTCAAGTCTCTCCTTGAGAATTTTCACTATGTATAATGCTTCACATGCGCATTCTAAGCCTTACAATCTCAAGATTTCACTTATGAATATCCACGAGGATACGAATGTTTACAAGCGCATTCAAAGGCCTTACAACAACAACAAAATGATTCTATGAAAATAATCTCATGTTTTTTTCTTATCACTCTTGTGCTCTTCTTTGATGAGATTTACTTACTCACTCAAAGAACAAATGGTGACTCACCATTGAATACAATAAATGAAGTGTTTAAATGAGAATCACTCACTCTCTTTACAGAAATTGATTAGTAATAACTGAAGAGGTAAAGAGAGATGAGGTACAAGAGATGGAGTTACAGCAATAAATGAAAGCTTAAATTTTTTTAGATTAAATCAAACAATAGAATAGTGATTGTAAGTCTCTATAGAGTTTAAATACTGAGGAGTAACTCTTTATATAAGCTCTTGAGCATTCATGACCGTTAGAGGTAGTGAGGGCATTAAATGCAAAAAATTCAATCGTTGAAGTTTGTCGTGAATTTGAATTTTCGTTGCAGATGTCGACATATTTTCTTTAGGGTCAACACAAAATGTCTAGGGTAAGGATCTTCAAGTGATTTGGTCGACTCAATTCTTCTGAGGTGTCGACACAATTTCTGCAATCTTCCTCACCAACACAACAATGTTGACACATTTGGATATTGTGTCGACTCAATGGTTTTTCAGCTTCCGAGAGAGGGTAGTTTGTGTCGACTCAAATCTTTTTGGTGTTGACACTAAAATTATGTAGGAGCCCTCAGAATATTTGTGTCGACTCATTTGGCATTTAGTGTCAACACTAGATTTTTTCAGGCAGACTCGGGATATTTGTGTCGACTTGTCTTCAATTTGTGTCGACACACAAAATTCTATAGGTGGCCTTAGTGCTTTTGTGTCGACTCATTTTTTATTTGTATCGACTCAAAATTTCGAATAAAAAAAGTGAGGAACCACTTTTGTGTTAACTCAAAATCAATTTGTGTCGACACTTTTTGAGTGCAGAGAACTTCGACTCTTTTGTGTCGACTCAAAATACTTAGACTTGAAAAATATCTTTAATATGGCGCTCAGAGGCTTAGGAGTCTTTTAATAAACATAAGAGGCAACTATTTTGGCTAGGGTCTTTAATGATACAAGGAGACACCTAACATAAAAGCCTAACAGCCCATTTTATAACACAACCACAAAACCCTAAACATATTTAAAGAAGGTTGCGTACAGGACCAATTGAGTAGTCTATTCAACGCTCAAGCGGTAAAGTTAGGTTTGTAGAATTTTTACAGTGTAGTCACAGAAATCGAGAGGACCTTTAGACCGCTTGACACACTGCCCGAGCGGTGGTAACTGTGTTGCAGTTTTGACTTTTTTCATACTCTTCTTCTTGCATAATATAATACCATGCAACTTATTAAACCAAACTCATAATAACAAGTGTTATATATCAAAAAATAAAATGAAAAACATTATATCACATATTTGCCCAAAATCTAAACGAACAAATCGGAGGAGGAAATTGCCTAACATGTATCTTTGTAGAATTTTGTTATTCCATTCTAATGATTCTACAAAAATACATGTTATAAATTGCGTCTCAATAATCGACAAGCACTAATGCTAAAAAATTAGTAGCCAACACATATAAAACATGAACAATTTCTTTTATTAAATTTGAAAGTGCATTGTACTGAAATTGAATTTTATAGTAAATTGCCATACTCTGTTAGCTAGTATTAACTGTCCATGTACATTTCACATTTAGTTTTAATATTATTAAAGTGTTATAATGATTTTGATGTTTATTGTTTCCTATGAATTAATCTTATATTCCTTCACATTGAAATGTAATCGGGTCTTCAATTTGTGTAATGATTTTGATGTTTATTGTCTGACACATTTTTGTTGTTGTTGAAACTCATCTATTTTTTTGAATTTTGTATTAAAATCTCCCAATTAAATGTTAAAGATTCTAGACAACTTGGAACATTATTTTCTTTTATTTTTATATTATTTTTTCTTTCTTTGTTCCCTTAATCTAAAGCTTTTTTGATCATCATCTAGGGATGGGTTATTATTTAATTTTTTTTCTTTTACAAGATGATAATGAAGATGATGATTGTTGTATTTTTGAATTTCAAATCTTCCCAACGGTTCTTAAGTCTTACGAATCTTTTGTTCAACGGTTCATAATTTTTCTCACCTATTTGTTCAACGGTTCATAAGTCAAAATGTCTGACTTTTGGTTTATGCCTTTTCCAAAAGTCACATGCTCTGGCCCTTTTAAAAAAACTTCAGCTTGTAGTTTTACAAGTCTTGAAAGTTCATGAATGTAATCTCTTATTTTTCTTTTATATTAATTTTGGACAACTTGGATTATAGAATAATTCATATTTATTATAGTGTGCGCGAGTATTAAGAGGCCGAATCGTGATTTGGATTGAATGTTAAGATTGTACATTATTCATCAAAATCTTCACGTTGGGAGGCAATTATTGTCTTAGATTGTAAGACTTTTTTTTTCAATATATATATATATATATATATAAAAGATTAACTGGCATGCAATAAGAGTACATTATAATTTTATGAGGCATGCTAGACACCCCAAAGAGATTACTGAAAAAAATGACCGAAGGACCACGTGATTTAGCATTTTCGGTGTTCATCTGTGATTCCCGTGTAAATATTCTTATGGTTGGATTATTGCCAAGAAGGTTTAATATATTGTATTGTTTTCAATATATCTTTATAATAAAAATTATTTATTTTGTATTATTTATTAATTTTATAGTTCACATAAAAAATTAAATTAATTAAATATTTATAACTATCTGATGCGATTATATTTGTTTATTACTAATTTTTGTAAAATTATATTTCTATTCATTTATATCACAAAAGATGTGATCTACTAAAAAAGGTATTAGTGTTCGATTAATTTAATTTTTTGTACAAATAATCTATTTAATAAATACTACATAATAAATAATTTCGATCATAAAAATATATAAAAAACGGTAATACTAAAAAACCTAAGCTTATTATCGATCATAAAAATATAAACTCAAATGCAGAAATTATGGAAATGGTTGATCAGAAGAAAAGATAAGAGAAAGAAAAGGGTGTGGACAATTTTTTCCTTAGTGATTTGGGTGTTCGATTTGGAATCATAATTTGGTGAAAATAAGTGTAAAAATTAATTCATGTGAACGTTTGTTTCAGATTCTTGCGTTTTTCTGTGCATTTTGTTATTTACTTAATTAAAAATTAGCAACTTCTCAGTATTTTATGAAAAATTTTTACACTAGGTATGAAAATTTTGAGAAATTTTTTATTTACAATTTGTTTATTTTATTTAAATTAAAAATAAAAAAATAAAAAAAACTATGTATGAGAAATTACTTATAGTATATTTTGAAGTAGTTCTCATTTTTTTTAAAAAAATAAAAAAACTATTAATGTAATTTATCAAGATGAAAATATAATTTTTTTAAAAAACAAAAAATTACACATGACAATTTTCTCATATTTTGTGTCAAGCTACGAGGAATTTCTCATTATGTTAGAAAACAATTGTACTAAGAATTTTTTTTTTCGTAAATTGCTCATTTTATTTAAAATTAAGAATAATAAAATTAAAAAAATATATATAAGAAATTTCTCATACTATGTATGAGAAGTTTCTGTTACTTGAAATTGTTCTTTTTTTAAAAAAAAATTATTCATTTTATTTAAAATAAAAAATTAAAAAATTAAGAATAATATGCATGAAAAGTTTCTCATATTTGAAATAAATTTTTTTAAGTTGCTCATTTTAATTAAAATTAAGATTAAAAAAATTAAGAAAATTTTGTATGAGAAATTTTTCATACTTAAAATAGTTTTTTTTAAAGTTGCTCAATTCAATTAAACTAAGAATGAAAAAAATTAAAAAAAATGTATGAGAAATTTTTTATACTTGAAATAGTTCTTTTTTTAAGTTGCTTATTTTAATTAAAATTAATAATAAAAAAATATGTATGTAAAATTTCTCATACTTGAAATAGTTCACATGTTTTTCAAGTTGCTTATTTCATTTAAAACTAATAATAATAAAATAAAAATAAATAAATATGAAAAAAATTTCATACTAGTTCACATTTTTTTTTATAAGTTAATCATTTCATTTAAAACTAATAATGAAAAAATTAAGAAAAATATGTATGAGAAGTTTTTCATATTTAAAATAGTTTTTATTTTTTTACTTATTTAAAACTTAAAATAAAAAAAATTAATAAAAAATAAGTATGAAAAATTTCTCATACTATGTTTGAGAAGTTTTTCATAATAGCTTTTGAGAATATTCTCATATATATATATATATATATATATATATATGTTATGAGAAACTTTTCATACTTATATATCAAAATATATGAAATTTTTTTTATATAACTAAATTTTAAGACATTTTATTTTTTAAATAATAATAAAAATATTGATATAATTTATTGTTTTCAATGCACAAGTGCTTGTAGCGAAAAAATTATGATAACTTTGTCAACGGTATAACTTCATTAAATAAATATTTTTTTCTTTATTCTTTCAAGTTTACCTTTTGATTTAAATTATTTTAAACTTCAATTAGAAAATAAAATTTTATTTTTATAATTTTAGTTTGATTTTTAAAATTTTGAAGCAAATCGTATAACTTTACTAGTTGAACAAAAGAAAATCCTGTCAATTTATTTTTAAAATTTTTATATTCAGCATGTGTCTTATTTGATAAATATTCATTAGAGAGTTCCAAATGTATATTCTTTTGAAAAAAGAATTAAATATCCATATTAAAAATTATAACATTTTATAGTTTATTAATTAAAAATTAAAAGCAATGACATTTTCATATATAATATTTAATTTAAAAAAATAAACATACAAATATATAAAGAATAACTAAATTGATTGGAATAGCGGCATGTATCTTATTAACACTCATTATGCTTTTTAATAGTTTTAACTTTTTTTTTTTATGTATTTTATGATCGAAACTATACGTTTTGTAGTGTTTATTAAGTAGATTATTCATTTGAAAAATTTATATTAAGCAGATATTGATAATTTTATGAATAGATCACATTTGTTGAAAAACAAATGAATGACAAATATAATTTTATAAAAAATAATGTTAAACAAATATAATCAGATCATGTAGTTGCAAATATTCAATTAATTTAATTTTTTATATGACTAATAAAATTAATAAATAATATAAAATATATGAATTATATTGTAAAAATATGTTAAAGGAATAAATGATTTAATAGATGAGAACATGGTGCATACTTGAATCCAGCTTATTTTATAACTTTTACCTCAATTGCTCCTAAGAAGAAGGACTCAAATGGCACTTTTAGTCGTTTTTTCGGTCGAATTTTTTCGTGACATGTAGACTTTCCGTAATTTTATATTTGCGTTCTGATTTCTCTATCTATAATCTGTTCATTTGTTTTAAGCAATCCAAACGACTTAAAATTTATTTTTTAAAAAAAATAATATATTTTCGTTTTCGTTTTCGTTTTCGATCGAAACATTTGCAGGAACAAACAGATGTGTTGATCAATTTTTAAAATAATAGAGTAATCATTTTGTTTCCCTGTGTTATCGAAGAACAAAAGGAAAAAGAAATCTTACTGTGGCACCGTCTTCTGTTTCTGTTTAACGCAAGTTCATGATCTTATA